>JAJPUD010011570.1:0-53908 GCA_023553655.1 Myrmecobius fasciatus
AAACATTTTTGCACATGTGGGTCCCTTTCCCACCTTTAAAATCTCTTTGGGATATAGGCCCAGTAGAAACACTGCTGGGTCAAATGGTATGCACAGTTTGATAACTTTTTGAGCATAGTTCCAAATTGCTCTCCAGAATGGTTGGATCCGTTCACAGTTCCACCAACAATGAATAAACAGGAAAATTATAGCCAAATTATAAAATCCCCATATCAAGGGAAATGATGAACAAGAAAAAAAGTCAGAGCCAAAATTAGAATCACACAAGACATAGCATCAGCTACTTTAAAAGACCAAAAGTCTTGGAAAATTATATATTGAAGAACAAAAACACCGGGGATGTAGATGAAAATATCACACCCAGCAAAATTAAACATAATCCTGGAAAAATGGATATTTAAAGATTTGCCAGATTTTCAAGATTTTGTTGCAAAAAACAAAAACCTGAACTAATAGAAAATTTGGCATACAAGAACCAAGAAAAATATAAGAAAAATATAAAAAAAACTAGCTACAAGGAACTGAAAAAGGACAAAACATTTCTGTTTAATATTAGAAATATAAACCCTATCTAAGATTGCCATTAATAATTGTGAGGACAAAGGAAAGATTGAAGAAGAGTTTAATATGATGTAATTCTAAAAAATAAAACCATAAAGGAAATAGATGGAGGAGCAGGACTGGTAGTCCAAGAAGCCTACTTTTATCAGGAATTAGTTAAAGAGGGATCAATACAAACATACATGCATACATACACATGCAAATATACACATGTTCATAAACTTGTGCATATATATATACATATAAATGTCTGTATGACATATGAATAAAAATCTTATAAATTTAGAAAGAAATAAGAGGGTAAGAGGAGCAGGAGAGAATAAGGGGATCCTTCAATGTGGAGGGTGTAAGTTAATAATAGAGGGCAAGATAGCAGATAGAAATAAAGCAGATGATTCAGAAAGCATAGGAAATAAGAAATACAAACAAAACATAAAATAAAAATTAGGAGTGGGACTTTATTATGTAAAAAAGCAGGGATAGTAATCATGATCTTAGACAAAACTAAAGCTTAAATAGTTCCAATAACGAGAAAAAATAGAAACTATCCTATTTGTTAAATATATTAATCAATATTGCTTTAGACTATTTAAATTAACTTGACAATAAAAGGTTGGAATATAGCTGTGGTATAGAAAATGATCAATTAATGAGTTTAGAAAAAATACAGAAAGATATGGATTTGGAGTTGGATTTGGAAGAAAGATACTATCCACTTTCACAGAAAAAGAGGATAAATAAATATAGTACAGACATACATAGATGCACATGAATATATATTTGCGTATGTGATTATACATATCTGTGTATATATGTGTGCACATAGATTTATATGTTTGTGTGTATATCTGTGTCTATATATCTGTGTAATCATGTACACATATATGTATATGTGTGTATATATGTATGTTTTTGTATATGTATGTGTGTATGTATCTATGTATGTGTAGGCATGTGTATTTATAGCCTTCTTGAGGGAGAGGGGCAAAGAAGAGGAAAAAAAGAATGAAGTAAAAAGTGCATATCAGAGAACAAAAGGGAAACCACAAGGAAGCAAAGATGGATAGTTCTGTATTTGTAGTATTTATTGAACATTTTCGTGAAATAGAAATTCATTGTTATATATTTTAAATCCTCTCATTCTGCTGTGCACATGGTAAAGTTCTTACTTTTTTTTTCCTATTTTGTATTCAAGTTTAGAATCAATAAATAAATAAAAGGAAAAAAATCTAAAAAATCGGGCTAAGGCTATTGCCTATCACCATCTGCATCCAAAAAACTAAAAATAAATAAAATTTTTAAAAATAGCATTTTGGGGCAACATGTCTAGCATAATAATTACTACTGTGGGAAAGAGTGAGTTTTAAAAAACATTAGGGCATATCACATGGATTTTAATAAAAAAACATTACACTTTTTAACATATCTGCAGCAGAATGTTGAGAAGAGCATATAATCCCTAACTTTAGGTTTCCTGATGGTCCAGTCAGAGTAACTTATAGAGATTTTCACAAGTTGTATTAGTCCTCAGAAGTTACTATCATTCCAACTCTCCTACAACTTCTAGGGAATTGTTTTTCTGAGAGAAAATGGCTATTTCTGAGATTTGTAGTCTAAGTGTATCCCAGGTTTTCTCTGAAATCATAAGAATCAATCAATCAACTGGCATTAGAATCTATTATATGCCAGACCTTGTGTTAAACAATGTGGATACAAAGAAAGCCAAAAAGCAATCCTTACTCTCAAAAAACTTAAAGGCATAGGTGAGGTATAATATTTAAATAACTATGTACAGGCAATATATAGACCACATAAATAAGGATTCTTTTTAGAAAGAAGCCACTAAAATCAAAGAGGACTAGAGATGATTTCATGTAGAAGATGAGACTTCATTTGAGAATTCCATGTATAGGGAAAGCCATTGAAAATGCTTTGAGTTATAAGATGAAGTATGAAGGTTTTGTATATGAGTAATAGCAATGCCATCATTACCACTGGATAACAAAGTTTTTTGGGGGGAATGGGGTTTAAAAAGAGGATAAGTTATGAAGGGATTTAAAATGCAGGTTATATGGGGCAGCTAGGTGGCACAGTGGTTAGAGCACCAGCCCTGAAGTCAAGAGGACCTGAGTTCAAATGTGGACTCAGACACTTCCTAGCTGTGTGACCCTGGGCAAGTCACTTAACCCCCAATTGCCTCAGCAAAAAAAAAAATGCAGGTTATGTTTATTTGCTTCAGGGAGTGATAGGGATGCATTGAACATTATGGAAGGGGAAAGGGAAAACATAACCAGACCTATATTCTAAAAAGCTCAATTTGACAAGGATATGTAGATTATATTAGCATGGGGAGATACTTGAGGTAGGCAGACTTACAGCAGGCTTAGTAGCTCAAGCATGAATTGATGAGAGCATGTCCCATGGTCATGTAAGAGGCAAAAGCAGCCTTTTACAAGAGATGTTATGAATGTAGAAGTAATAGGAGTAGACAACTAATTTGGTTTGGCAGATAAAACTTTGAGATAGAGGTAAGTCCCCTCCCAAAAAAAGAGATGGACCATGAAATGTTTGAATCAATCGAGTATTTTTAAGTGCCTATTATGTACCAGGTATTATGTGCTGAGAATATAAAGAAAAAAATGTTTCAGTACTCAGTGAAATCACATATAACTAGAAGAGACAACATAAGTATATACACAAAACATATATAAAATAAACACATAAAAACAAAATAATTTGGAGTAAGAAGTTAATAGCAGCAGGAGCGTGGAAAATAAGGAAAGACTCTATGTGGAAAGGGATAGGTGAGATGAGCTTTGAAGTAAAGAAGAAAATACTAAAGTTGGAGAAAGCACTTCCTGAAGTGGAGACAAGTTGATGGAGTAAAGAAACACTTGGCTGAGCTCTCCCAATATTCCCCACAAAACAGCTTTAAAATTATACTGCATATCAAATTCTGGCATGTCAAAGCCAACAAAAAGTCAAAGTAAGACATTCTAGTGGAGCAACACAACACAGACAATTGGGAAGAGAGGTCTATGATATGAGAGAGGAGGCTGACTTAGAACCCAGGTGAATGAAACACCAATGTGAAATGAGATGTTGGGGACACAAAAGTAGCTTTGTGAGTTTTCAAGGCAGAGATGGTAATGGGAACTGCCAAATGGTCAGAAAGAGATAACAGAGAACCATTCTCCTAGCACTGGATGAAGAATTAAATGTTGTTTGTCAACCATTACATACAGTCACATTTGGGCCAGATTTCAAGAGCAAACAGAAGGACGTTAGGGCAAGAGGGAGTGGAAACCCTGAGGAGCAATTGTTTGGCAAGTCCACTGCCTATATCCACTTCTGGGTGGAGGGGAGCATTTTAGGTCAATAGAAATAAGAAGACCTTGAGAAACACTCACACTTCCATCGCCAAAGGATGATGGAACGTGAGAACAGAATCACTTTTGGTCCCAAGGAAGGGACCCTAAGAAGAAATATGGACTGCAATCCCAAGGAATCAAAGGCACTTTGTGGGAAAGGATCAAAGATCATACCAAGAAAGCAGTGACCACAATTATCCCCATGTAACATTTTGGAAGCACTGAAAATTTTTCTTTTCTCCAGTTATGTGAAGAAACAATATTTATATATTTTTAGTTATACATGGACATTAGTTTTTAAATAAGATATTTCCTTAGGAATTATGATGAGAGAGAAAAATCAGAACAAAAGGAAAAAAACCATGAAAGAAAAAAGAACAGAAGAAAAAAGGGAGAAAAGTGAATTTAGCATATGTTATTTACATTCATTTTCCATCATTCTATCTCTTTAGCTGGATGGCATTTTTCATCCAAAGTTTATTGAAATTGCCTTGGATTGCTAAACCTTTGAGAGGAAGCAAATCTGTCATAGTTGATCATTATGCAATCTTGCTGTTGTGTAGAATGTTTTGCTGGTTCTGCCTGTTTTTATCAGCATTAATTCATGTAAATCTTTTCAGGCCTTTATAAAATAAACTTGTTCATCATTTTTATAGAACAATAATAATTTTTCCATATATCATAACTTATACAGCCGTTCTCCAACTGATGGGCATCTATTCAATTTCCAGTTTCTTGCCACTACAGAAAGGTTCTACAAACATTTTTGCACATGTGGTACCATTTCCCCTTTTTATGATCTCTTTGGGATATAGACCCAGGAGAGACTCTGCTGGAACAAAAAATATTAATAGTTTGATAGTCTTTTGAGAATACTTCCAAATTTCTCTCCAGGTTAGTTAGATCACTTCACAACTCCACCAACAATGTTTTAGTTTAACCTTTTGTTCTTCCAGATGAATTTTGTAATTTTTTCTAGTTCAATAAAACAAGTTTGGGGAGTTTGATTGGTACAGCATTGAATGTTAGAGTAATTTAGGGAGAATTGCCAATTTTATTATATGAGTTCAGCCTACCTCCAAGAAATTGACATTTTTCCAGTTGTTTAGATCTGACTTTATTTGTGTGAAAAATGTTTTGTAATTATGTTCATCTGGGTTTATTTTGACAGGTAATATAACTAAATATTTTCTTTTGCCTAAAATTATTTTAAATGGAATTTCTCTTTTTATCTCTTGCTGCTAGGCTTCATTGATAACATGGGGAAATGCTAATAATTTGTGTGGGTTTATTTTACATCTTGAAATCTTGATAACCTATTAATTATTTCAAGGAGGTTTTTAGGTGATTCTCTAACATCCTCTATTATACCATCATATCATCTGCAAAGAGTGATAGTTTTTAACTCTTCATTGCCTACTCTAGTTCCTTTAATTTCTTTTTCTTTTCTTATTGCTAAAACCAACATTTCTAATACAGTATTAGACAATGGGCCTCCTTGTTTACCCTGATGTTATTTGGAATGCATCTAGCTTCTCCCCATTACAATAATGCTTGCTGATAATTTTAGATAGATGTTGCTTAATATTTTAAGGAAAACTCCATTAATTCCTAAGCTTTCTAGTGCTTTTAACATGAACATGTGCTGAACTTTATCAAAAACTTTTTCTGTACTTATTGAAATTATCACATGATTTCTGTTAGTTTTGCTATTGTTATCTACTCATTTTCCAGTTCTTTGCTAGCGTGAAAAGAGCTGCTCTAAACATTTTTGCACAAGTGATTCTTTTCCTTTTTTTGTGATTTATTTGGGATACAGACACAATAGAGACACTGATGGCACAAAGAATATGGACATTCTGCTCTCTGGAATGGTTAGATCAGTTCCCAACTCCACCAACAATGTATTAGTATCCCAGTTTTCCTACGTCCCCTCCAACATTCATCATTATGTTTTCCTGTAATCTTAGGTAATCTGGGAGGTGTAAAGTAGTACCTAAGAGTTTTCTTAATTTGCATTCCTCGAATCAATAGTTATTTATATTATTTTATCCTATGACCATATATGACTTTAATTTCTTCATCTGAAAATTGTCTGTTCATATCCTTTGACCATTTATCAATTAAATAATGGCTTGCATTATTATAAATTTGCCTCAATTCCCTATATATTTCAGAAATCAGGCTTTTATCAGAAATCTTTGATGTAAATAAAATATTTTCCCCACTTTTCTGCTTCCCTTCTAATCCTGGCTGCACTGGTTTTGTGTGTTCAAGAACTCTTTAATATAATACAATCCAAATTATCCATTTTGGATTTCATAATGTTCTCTAGTACTTCTTTGGCCATAAATTCCTTCCTTCTCTACATATGTCAGAGGAACATTATCCCTTGTTCTCCTAATTTACTTATAGTATCATGTTTTATGGTTTATCATGAGCCCACTTCAACATTATCTTGTTATAGGGTATTAGGTGTTGGGTAAGTGTTGAGTTTCTGCCATATCATTTTCCAGTTTTCCCATCAATTTTTGTCAAATAATGAGCTCTTACCCCAGAAGCTGGAGTCTTTGGGCTTTTCAAACACAAGATTACTATAGTCCCTGTCTATTATTTCTTGTGAACTTAACCTATTCCACTGACCCATTACTTTATTTTTTAAACCATTACCAAATGATTTTCATTAATGCTGCTTTATAATATAGTTTTAGGTCTGGTACAGCTAGGCCACCTTTGTTTGCATTTTTTTCATTAGTCCCCTTGAAATTCTTGACCCTTTTTTCTTTCACATGAATTTTTTTCTAGCTCTGTAAAATAATTTCTTGGCAGTTTGATTGGTATAGCACTGAAAAAGAAGATTAGTTAAGATAGATTTGGTATGCATATTATATTATCTGGGTCTACCCATGAGCACTTCATATTCTTCTATTTGCTTATATCTGGCTTTATTTGATGGAAAATGTTTTATAATTGTATTCATATATTTCCTGACTTTCTCTTGGCAGGTAGATTCCCAAATATTTTATATAATCTAGAGTTATTTAGAATGAAATTTCTCTTTTTGTCTCTTGCTTCTGGACTTTGTCACTAATATATAGAAATCCTCATGATTAATGTGGATTTATTTTGTATCTTGCAATTTTGCTGAAGTTTCTAGTTTGATTTTACTTGTCACCTTAGTAGTTTTCTATGTTTAGGCTTCCTTTCTGGTTTTTTTTGCTCATTTCTTTCTGTCTTTTCCCTCACTATTTTGTGACATTTTAGGTCAATTTTTGCTTTTGAGAGCAGAGAGAACTTTCCCAAACTTCTTGTCCTGCTCTGAACCTTGGGTTTGAGCACAGGAGTACTTTTTGTTTGGTGTCTTGCTCAGAGTTGGGAATGTCCCAACATACTCGTTATAGGGAACAACTTGGTTTCCCTGGCTTGAAATTTTCTTTCCATACTTGGACTGGAAGCTGCCCCACTTATCTCAGTGGCTGATGTGTAATGATTAAGACCCTCTCAAAGGCTTTTCTGGACACCATCTGAGCTGGGTTGAACCTCGTTTTAATCCCAGTGAGATTGACCTTTCTTGAAGTCATTCCAATCTTTCTTGAGATGAAGAATGGTTTTACTCCATTGGAATCTGTTCAAAAGCTTGGATTCATGTAATTTTCAAGGTGTAAGCAGCTTCCTGGATCTATTCCACCATCTTGACTCCTCCTCCCTGGAAATTTCCAAAATACCATAACTATCTCTAGAAAAATCAGTGTGGAAAAGATTGAGAATGAGTGACTCTCCCCACATGCTAGAATAAAGCCTGATATAAAGTTATAAATCAATAAATACAGTATAAAACAAACTAGGTATAAAAATTTAATATAATGATAAAGAAGATTAAGACACAAACTCAGAAGACAATGAAGCCACAATAGCTACAATCAAAGCCATGAAGGGAAAAAAAACAACATGAATTGGGAACAAGCCCAACAAGAATTTCTTAAAGAGCTAAAATTAATTTTAAAAATCAAGTAAGAGAAGGAGAGGAATGATTAAGTAAAGAAATAAAAGTAAAGGAAGAAAAATAAAATCACAATTAATAGCTTAGTAAAAGAGATGTGAAAAAATACTGAAGAAAATAACACATTAAAAAGTAGATTCAACCAAATGGGGAAAGAATTACAAAAACTCACTGAAAAAAAAATAATCCCCTAAAATTAGAATTGAGGAAGTAGAAGCTAATGGCTCCAGGAGATATCAAGGAACAATAAAACAAAATTTTAAGAATGGAGAAAAAATGTGAAGTGTCTCATCAGAGAAACAATTGACCTGAAAAATAGATCAAAATGAGATAATTTAAGAATTATTGGATTTACAAGGAAGGGAGTCCTCTGTTCATAAAAAGCTGACTGAAATTGGGATTTTATGTAGCAAGAGAATTATATTCCTAAGGAGTTGAAGGATGCTTCAATTTTTTATTTCTATAAAAGCAAAGAAAACAGATAGTTCTTAACCACTGGGGTTTTCTGTCTTAATCGTTGCTGAAATCCTTCTTAGTAGGCTGATCCTTCACCTGGAAGTTGGTCATCTATTTAAAAGCCAGTGTGGCTTCAGAAATGTTGAAGGAATGGTTGATACAGTATTTGCTACCTGGAAACTCCAAGAGAAACATCAGGAGCAAAACAGTTCTGTGTACAATATTCTTCTATCTGACAAACATTTAATACTGTCAATTAATAGGTCTTCTAAAATTATGGCAAAATTTGATATTTCAGAGAAATTCATTAGTATTATACATCAGTTTCATGAGAGCATGTTTGCAGAAATTCTGCATATGTGATGCTTTTGCCCTTCCCTAGTTACCAGTTGAATGAAGAAGGTCTGTGTGTTTGCTCTCATGATTTTAAGCTTGATGTTTTCAATGATGTTGACAATGTCTTTAACAAGAACAGAAACAGCATCTAGATCAACTCCTGCACTGATGTAAATTATTTAACTTGAAGAGGCTAAAAACCAAGATCAAAATAGAGGAATGTTGGTGCATTATTTTTTATTTGTAGCTGATTAGGAACCTAATTCAGCCTGTGAGTTTGAACTTCATAGCTGAGGCAACAAAGTATAGATTAATTCTGTGTTAATTTTGGACTAACAATTAAAATCAAGAAATCACAGGTTATCCACCATCCAATTATACCTGTAACCACTGATTACAGCAAATACTGAAATATTGAATGCTATAAGTGATTTTGCTTACCTTGGCAGCATACTTTTGAGGGATATATATATATATATATATATATATATATATATATTAATGATGAGATTGATGCATGTCTTGCCAAAACTAGCTCAGTGTTTGGTCAGCTCTGAAAGATTTATTGAAAAGAGGTTATTAGATTCCTTAAAAAACTGAAGGTCTACAGAGCTGTTGTGCTGAACTCATTTTTTGTATGCTTATGAAACCTGGAAAATCTATCAGTGACAGGATATGAAAATGAATAGCTTCCATTTGAATTGTCTCAGGAAGATTTTGAAGATCACTAGTCACTGAGGTACTTTCTGAAACTAAGCTGCCAAGAATTCAAACTTTATTTCGGAGAGCTCAATTTTGATGAACTGACTATGTTGTTCCAATGCCAAGAATACATTTGCCTAAAAGACTACTTTATCGAGAACTTACATAAAGCAAGTGCTCACATAAAACTCAAAGGAAGCAATACAATGACATTCTCATAGTATTTCTGAATAACTTTGGGATTGATTATGTGACATAGGAGACATTGTCAAAGGATTGCCTGGCATGACATGCCCACATCAAAAAAGGCACTACACTCTATGAATTAAGCAGAATTACAATTGATCAAAAGAAAAATGAGGTGTGCAAATTTAAATACATAACCATCTGAAATGTTAATATGGACTCTATGTGACTGCCCGTTGGTAGAGCTTTTTGAGCTCATATTGCTGTGATCAGTTACAGTCAGATGCATTGTACCTTGATTCCAAAGTAGTGGTAGAATTTTTGGTGCTCTTCAACAATGAAGGACAATAATCAGCAAGGCACTTTCACAAAATCTTTTTATCTATTAAGGCAAAAAACCCTCACAAACAAATGTATACATCAAAAATTATTGAATGCATCTGTTTTAGATCATAATGCAACAAAATTACATTTAACAAAGGACTCTAGAAGCATAGATTAAAAGCTAATTGTTAACAAAATAATCTAATCTAAAAAGAATGATTAAGTAAAAGAAAAATTGTAGAAATAATCAATAGTTTCATTAAGGAGAACGACAGCAATGAGATAAGATTCCAGAATTTATGGAAGACAGCCAAAGCAGTACTTAACAGAAAAATTTATAGTTGTAAATGCATACATCAATCAAAGAATGAAAAAACAGATCAAGGAACTGGGCATGCAACGAAAAACAAAACTACAAAAAAAGAACAATTAAAATCCCAAGATAAACACCAAAATTGAAATCCTGAAAGTCAAAGGTGAGATTAATAAAATTGAAATAAACAATTGAACTAATAATTAAGGCTAAGATTTGATTTCATGAAAAAAAATCATTAAATTATAAATTTGATTTAGAAAAAAAGAAGAAAGCCAAATTACTAGTACCAAAGGTGAAAAAAGTTAATTTACAATCAATGGAAATGAAATTAAAGCAGTTTAGAAGTTTTTAGAAGCCAACAAATCAGATAATCTAAATGAAATGTATTTATAAAAATATAACTTTATAATCAGATATGATTTATTGGCATATCATTGAGCAAAAAACTTCTAAAATGCCTTTTTCACATATATACATACAAATATGTATATGCATCCTGCTCACACACACATCTTTCCTAACCTGGCAGACTATGCTTTAATTCTGCTCCTAATTTGCCTTGCTATTATTACTTAATCTCCCCCCACACATAGATTTTTCCCTTGTTTTTCTCCCACACCCTTTGCTTCCAGGCACACCCATCCTTCCTCCTTTGTTTCTTTATAGATTTTGGAGGGTGCTGTACTCTTCATGGTATATATGTAGTGTTGCCTATTTAATGGGTTAAATAGGCACTCCTACCAATTCTAATGCTTCTGTGTCTATCCTTCCTCTGATCCTCATCTGAATAAAATAATTACTATTTTAAGTTAACTCTGCCCCAATCTTTCATTTGAGCTGCCCTATTGTTTGATGTCAATCTTAAAATATGGTATTCATTTCCCATACAAAAAAAACCACAAACAAACATAATTTGTCCATGTTAAGTTCCTTAAAATTGATCTTTGATATTGACTCTTACATGTTAAATTCTCTATTAAGTTTGAGGTTGGTTGATAGAAAATCCTAAAAATATGCAAGTTCCTTGAATGTCCATTTTTTCTTGTTCACAATTATAGATAATTTTGCCGGATATGATATTTTTTGTCATAGGCATAGTTTTTTGATTGTCAGTCGACATAATTCCAGGACTTAGTCTTTTATTCTGGCTACTTATAAGTCCTGTACAATTTTAAAAGTAGCTTCAGCAAATTTGAATTGTTATTTATTTTTTTTTCTCTTTTTCTTGCAAAATGTTCTCTTCAATCTGGGGGTTTCAAAATGTGGTAATAATGTTCCTATATATTTTCTACAAAGAATTTTGTTAAGGTGGTGATTAGCAGATCTTTCTCTTTCTACTTTACCTTCATATTATATCACTCTGGAACAATTTTCTTGGATTATTTCTTGCATTACTGTGTCAAGATCTTTTTTGGTCACAACTTTTGGCAGTCCAATTCTTTTATTTTCTCTTCTTGATCTTTTCTCCAGATTTGTCATTTTTCTTATAAGTTTTTTTTTTCACCTTCTATTCTATTTTTTCATTCTTGATAATGTCTCTTGATATTTCTTGATTTCTTATAGCTTCACTGGCTTCCCCATTCCCAATTCTAATTTTCAAAGTGTTATTTTGATCTTTGAGACTCTTATATCTCCTTTTCAAGTTAACTTTTTTTCATAATCTTATTTTCCTTTCTTTTTTCTTTTAGTTTTTCCTCAATGTCTCTCATTTAAGTTTTTTTTTTTTTAATTCTTTTTTGGGTTCTATAAATTCTCTCTGGGCTGGAAGCCATTTAATTTTGCTCTTTGGAGTAGAATCTTTTTTTTCCTTTACTTCAGTGTCCTCCTTCAAAGATGAAGCCCAGTCTTCCCTGATCCCATATTATGTTTCTATGGTGGGATTGCTTGGTGGTTCATTTTTTTTAATAATAGGAATTGTATAAGCAGCTCTAATCTTGAGATGGGGGGATGGTGCCTCTGGCTTCACCTCAGCTCTCTCCTCTGACCAGAAATCCCAAACCAAATGCTCCCCTCTCTAGCAAGGACACACAGCCAGCATCATCCCTGTCCTCCACCTTGCTGCCTCTGCACTCACCAGATGTTGGTTTCTTCTTACCTAGAACTGTGGCTCTGTGGCACATCTGGGCTTGGCATTCCTAATCACCCAAGTTTTCCTCATTCTCCTGGGACTCAGACCCCTAACTCCATAAATAGTGTGGGAGGTGAAAATTTCTGTGCTTCTTGCTGAGACTCCAGCCACATCCAACTATCCCTAGAGCTCCCCACTTGGTGTTTTTATGGAACTAGTCTAGAGGTGTTTGCATTTACACAAGTTAATCCCCATTCCAGTTCTATCCTCATATCTTTTGAAGTTGTATCAGGAGGAGCCATGTTCTGTCCTAAGTCATTTTGATTTTTCATGAATCTCTGCTTGCTCTGAGGTACATTTTTTTTTCATTTGTGGGAGAAATCATGAGATTTTGAAATTTACTTACCTATTCTTATATCATCCCAGAATCATTTAACCAATTTTTAGTGAATATTGATATGAACATTTTAAATAACAGTATTAAGTTAACTAGAGTAATATATTACAAAGATTATACAATATAAATAGATGGGATTTATGCCAGAAATGGATGGCTGTTTCATTATTAGGAAAATTGTCAAAAAATTCAACATATTATATATAACAACAGAAATTTTATTATAGCAATAGATGCATAAAAAGTCTTTGGCAAACTTCGATATCTATTCCCATCTAAAACACTAAGAAGCACATAAATCAATGGAACTTTTCTAAAAAAAATTAACTACTATCTATCTATAACCAAGAGTAAGAATTATTTGTAATTTAAAGCCTTTCCAATAAGATCCGGAGTGAAACATGGATATCCATTGTCACCAATATAATGCCATATTGGACTAGAACAGTTATCTCTACCAATAAGTACAGAAAATGAAATTAAAGGAACAAAAATTGATAATGAATAAAGAAAATAATCAGCCTTTGCAGATAATATGATTATGTATTTAGAGAACCCTAGAGAATAAATTTTTTAAATGGCTGAAACAATCAAAACTTCAGCAAAATTATAGGGTATGAAAAAAACCCTCCTAAATCATTAGCATTTCTAAAAACTACCAACAAAGTTCAGGAGGAAGAGATAAAAAGAGACATTCTATGTGAAATGATTACAATTTATATAAAATAGAAGTTACCTGTGAAGACAAATATGAACACTTTGTACACATATAAAAATAGAACTAAATAATTAGAATGCATTTAACTTTTGATGGGTAGACAGAGTCAATATAATAAGAATTACAATTTCACTCAAGTTATTTATTAGGGGCATATCAATCAAACTATCAAAGAATGGTTTTATGGAACTAGAAAAAGTTATAAACAATCTTGAAAAGAATAGATCAAGATTATCAAGAGAATCAATGTAAAAATTGCCAAGGAAAGAAGGTTAACAGTTTCAGATTTAGACATAAAGAATTATTCATAACTAAATTAGGGGAGTATAGAAAAGTGTATTTGTCACATCTATACATAAAGGAAGAGTTTATGAACAAACATAAGAAATTATAAATAGATAATTTTGATTACATAAAATGTAAAAGTTTTTGCACAAACAAAAGCAGCTCAAATTAAAATAAAAATTTTATAATTTGGGGGGAAGGAGAAAAGGAATTACAAGTTGCTCTGATAAAGGCCTCATTTCTTAGACACAGAGGAACTAAACAAAATTTACAAAAAATAACAATTTCTTAGTTGATAAGTGGTCAGAGGATGGATAAATGTTCAGTAGAGTAATCAAAGTTATCAATAATAACATGAAAACAATTGATTAGAAAAATGCTAATTAAACTTAAAAAATTCATTCCTATTACATTGGATAGAAGGATAGAAAAGGAAAATGACAAATGGAGGAAGTATTGTGAGGAAAATTGGGACATTAATGCTCTTGTAGGGGAGTTTTGAATTATTCCAATTATTCTATTCTGGAGAACAATTTGGAATGTCTCCAAAGGATTATGCAACTCTGTATACTCTTTGACCCAGCAACACTACTATGACGTCTATATCTAAGAAATCATTTAAAAGGTAGAGGGACCTATGTTTATAAAAATAAGCATAGGAAGCTCTTTCCTGTAATGCCAAAGAATTGGAAATTGAGATAATAACCATTAGTTGGAGAATGACCAAACAAGTTATGTTGTATTATTGTAATGCTATACATTACAATACTATAGTTATACAATGTACTACAATAGCTATACAATATGGTATAAGAAAAGTGGAATAAAGGATCATTTCAGAAAAGCTTTTGAAGACTTATAGGAACATGCAAATTGAAGTGACCAGAAACAGAAAACATATTATAATAACAAGCAATCTTACTGATCAACTATGAAAGTCTTAGCTAATCTGATAAAGAAAATGATCTAGGATAATTTAGAAGGACTTAATGAAAAATGTTAAACAATTTCAGAGAGAGAACTGATAAACTGAAGATTAAGAATACTTTTTAATAATTTATTTTTATTGTTTACTTTGTTTATGGTTTGTTTGGTTATTTATTTATTTATTTTTTTGTTGTTT
This sequence comes from Myrmecobius fasciatus, assembly GCA_023553655.1. Classification (NCBI taxonomy): domain Eukaryota; kingdom Metazoa; phylum Chordata; class Mammalia; order Dasyuromorphia; family Myrmecobiidae; genus Myrmecobius; species Myrmecobius fasciatus. The sequence continues at coordinate 14,844 of JAJPUD010011570.1, forward strand.
TTCAACATGACTAATATGGAAATATGTTTGGCAAGACCTCACATGTATAATCAAAATCAAATTGCTTGCCTTTTCAAGGAGTAGGGAGGGAAAAAGAGAGGTAAGGAGATAATATGGAACTTTAAGTAAAATATTGCTTAAGTTTTTGTATGTAATGAATAAATACTTAATGAAATATTTTAAAAGTAAAGTTAGAGGCATCGAGGGAGCATATTACAGAGAAGGAAAACAACTCATGAAAAGGTCCAGAGACTGGATATCTTATACAGGAATACACACACACACACACACACACACACACACACACACACACACAAAGTTAGAAGGTGCCATGATTTTTAATGAATTTTTGAGAATTTTATCTTTGAATTTAAATCTAATAAAGAGCCATTGGGGTTTACTGAATACAGGAGATATTGGTCAGACACAATTGTGTATTAGGCAAATGACTTTGGCAGTTGTGTGGAAGATAGATTGGAGAGACATTTCTGTATAACAATCAAAACATCAATCACCTCTTAGAACAAATATAAATTTTTCTTTTGATTTTTAAAAATCAACAGTCTAGACCCAAACCTGTTTTTAGACTTATGTGTTTCTCCACCACATATTCTACATTGTAACAAAATTGCTCTTCTAACTATGCTTTCTATAAATATGTTATTCTATTCTCCCTCCCTGTACTTTTAAGAACTGGTATATTCCAAACCTGGAATGCACTCTCACTTCACCTCCACCATTAAAAATCTATACTTTCTTTGATGTCAGGGGTTCTTCATGGGTGTGAGTGTCTGTGTATGTATGTATATGTTTGAATGTTTGTATTTCATGGACTCTTTTAGTATAATGGTGAAGTTTGGTCTCTTTCTCCAAATAATATTTCCAAATGCATAAAATAAAAATTCAAAGATTTGCAAAGGAAACCAATTTTATTTAAATATAGTTATCCAAATATTTTAAATGTCCTTGCAGGATTCTTAGGTTGCCTCTGTTCATTGTATGTAATTTGTCTTGGGCTCCAATGCTAATATTACCATCTTCCACAGTTATTTCAATGACACTTTTGGCTATTAGTAATATTAATTGAACAAGCATTTTTTTAAATACTCAAGGTCATCCTCTGATAACAACTGATTGCTCTATCATTAGGTTAGTTTGTTATTGGAATGCAAGATTTGGAATTGACTTGCTATTTTATCTGAAAGCCAAGGGTTTGACATTCTATTCAATTAACCACACAGAATTTCTTCTGTTGCATGTCTTCTCCACTGCAATCCATACCTACTTTAATCTTGATGGATTGGCTCAAAAAAGTTGTTTAGGAATTGATCACATCTATTTTACAATGTTGGTTACTTGACTCTATAACTCAATCAAAGAGGCATTTTCAGTTGATAAAGTTATCAAGGAGTAGATGAAGTTGCTTTGTTAATTTAGATTGAAGAACATTAGACACCACTCCTACATACTATTTTTAAATCCACTCACACACACTAATGGATACATTTGACCATTTGTTTGCATGCAAGTTCAATTCTATTATGTCAAGATCATGTGACTATGATTTAATGAATTGTAGTTTTCTCGATAAAATGAATGGTTTCTAATTGGTTGAGGCTATATAAATAGTTTGAACCTTTATATTTTCAATTTCATATTAACCACATCTCTTAGACTAAATTTTGTTTATTTGATTTTGATCACCAAGAACATGGCAAAGCCAAGTGATGGAAGGTTGCCCACTCACTGAGAGTTAGAAAAAGCCAAATATACAATTACTTTAAACTAGAGTAAGATGGATTATATAACTACTATGGAAAGCAAAGAACTTTTCAATTACTTTTTTTGATAAATAGAATCAGGTTAGTGATTAGAATTACCTTCTCCTTCTGGAATTCTTCTCTGAACTCTATCCTTCCTTCAAGGTTTAGAGTAAACTCTTATCTTTTTTCATAAAGCTTATTTCAACTACAATAATAGAAGCTTAGCATTTGAAGAGTTCTTAGCATCTGAATCTACTGATAGAGAAATAAGCATATCTTTATCAGTCTTCCAGATGAGTACTTACATAAATTAAATTTGAAAATCTCTGAAAGCAGGGCACTCCTTAACTTCTTGGGCCTCCTCTATTTAGACAGTTCTCCTTATTTCTTATATATGTCTCTCTGAAACTTTCACCATTTCTTGAAGACCTACTCTCTGGGAGCATCATCATCTGTTGTTCCTAGTTATGTGTTATGTACAAATTAAATCCTCAAGCTATATATGTCTTACCAAAATAGTTAATAAAACTGTTGAATACATTTTTGTCTTGTGACATTTCACTAGAGATTCCTTTCAATGTTGACAGTTATCCCTCCATTAATCAAAATCCTTTGTCCTGGATGTTTGGTTCCAAATCTGTATAGTTCAATTATTATTAAGTTCACATATTTCCATCTTTTACATAACAACTTCATGAGATGTTGTCAAATGTTGTAAAGAATACCATGACTTCCCTTTAATCAAGGAGAAGATCTCAGAATTATACATTTATAAGTTCAAGGGAATTTTAAAATAATTGAACCTCATTTTACAGAAAAAGAAAAGAAGAGGTGAATAAATCTATCTGCTGCAAAGGAAAATAATTAAATTAATTTAGCATGTTAAATCTCAATGATTCCATGCTGGCTCTTACTGACCATCATTTTTTGTGGATGCTTGTAAAGTTGTCCTTTAATAATAACTTCTAGGATTTTGCCCAAGTCAGATACAAGTTAATTAGCCTATATTACCATTTGAAAATCAAAACATTTGTCTTTTTCTAGACTTTTGACATCTCTCCTATTCTATATAATTGTCTAAAGATAATGATCAAGTAGTTTAGGAATCAATCCCACAATTTTCTTGATTTACCAATTTTATGTTTATTTACCAATAAATTATCATTTTTATGGATCTAGTTTTTAATTCATTTCAAACCATTTGAAGAGTACTATCATCCAGCGGATGCCGCTCCATATTGCCCAAGAATCCATGAAATTATTTTCCAGGTTGTGTTCTAAAACTATTATACTGAGTCTAGGTTATTTGTGCGTATTAGTTGTATAGTAATCCTCTAAATAACAAAGTAAAAAAAAAAGCTCTAGTTCTATTTCTTTTGGTATCTCCCTTCTATGGATCTCTATAATAGTAACCTTGAGCACATAATTTTTCATTTGAATATATTTTACAGATAAATTTATTTTATTTCTAATTTCAGAAATAACACAAGTATTTCATAATAAAGTCAGATAAAAAGAGATGATTGCTCATGAAGCTGCAAATCTAATATGTAAAAGTCGCTATTTCTTTTGAATATAACTTTGTTTTCCTTTTCTCCCTCCCTTACAAGTCTTGCAATGACTACCATTTGTATACATACACACAAATATATATATATATATATATATATGTATATATACATATACACACATGAGTTGTTTATACACAGATATACATATGTACACTTGTGTGTTGTATATATGTATGTTTATGCATATATATGTATATATGTACACCTATCTCTATACATACACACATATAATATATATAATTGTATTTATCAATTCTTTTTCTAAATGTAGATAATATCTTCCAACAAAGATTCTTTGTAGTTAACATGGATATTTATGGTAGTCAAAATAATTTAGTTACTCCAAGTTATTTTTAAAACAATATTGTTGTTACTGTATACAATGTTGTCTTGGTTCTGTTTATTTTACTCTCCATTATTTTGCACGTCTATACATGATTTTCTACAACTGAGAAGCTAAACATTTCTTATAGCACAGTATTATTCCATCATAATCAAACACCACAACTTGTTCAGCATTTGAATATAAAATATTACAAACCATGAATCTATACTTGTCCCTGTTTTATCAAGGGCCTGAAAAAGGCATGAAATAAATGTTTTTTCAGACATTGCACAGAGTTAGAAGGGAAGCACTAAAACTGTGAATTATAGAAGCAGGGATCGAGGTGATGTTGACAAGCTACACATTTGAGACCAATTTAATAAGTTTAAATAACTAAAAATCATTATATATGTGGGTTCAAAAATCAAATGCATAAATTCACAGTAGCTTGATAGAAGTTGTCTTGAAAAAAAAGATATGAGGTTTTCAGTAGACTACAGGCTCAAAATAATTTGGTTGTGATAAGACAGGAAGGAAATGAATGAAATATTAGTTACATTAAGGACTAATGTTAAGAACTAGGAATGTGATCATTCTATTATGTTATAACCTAATCAGTTCATATACCTAGATTATGTTATTCAGTTCTAAAAGCTACACTAAAACAATGTGATCCTCTACAAAAAGTGAAGAGTAAACAGAGCAACAAGGGGCCTCAAGTTCATGGGACATAGAAAAAATTGAAGAAAGCAGAGATTTTGCCTAAAGAAAAAGATTTAGGGAGAGATTGATTATTGTCTTGATAAGGCTGGATGGGTATACAGCAAAAGAAGGATTAAACTCTTAGAAGGCAGAATAAGTACAAGGAAGGGATATTGCAAGTAGGTAAATTTGTATCCAAGGCAAAGAGGGAACTTCCTAAAAATATAAACAATAAAAATATAAATAGGCTATTGTAATGGAGAACTCAAAGGCAATGACAAATAACTAAGTGTTAATTCTGAAGGGGAAGCAATTGTAGTTCACATATGGGCTTGAAGGATTTGTCCATGTTCCCTTCAAATATTGAGATTCTTTGATTATATAGTTCAACTGAACAGATAAGGACATATTTATTACATATTTAGCCTATAAAAGATATATGGAATATAACAATCATACACTTTTAGTTTTATGAAATATGAGAGAAATATGTGGAGAAATTACCCACCTATTTTAACTACGATAAAGAGAAATTGGATATACTGGACAGTAGTGGATTTCCCTTTTGCTTGCCACCTTCTGACAGAGTCTGAGCAGCTGCTTTGAGAGGATGTCAAGGAAAAAAAAAATATCGGCCAGATATGGGCTATACTCAATGACCTTTGCAATCCCTTCTAGCTCTTAGATTTTATAAAATAATGGTTAACACAAGATAACATGTGAAAGTTCAAAAAGAGAAGCATAAAGGCCTATGTTAGTTCAATGGAGGGAGAGATTATTTTCATCTGGTAGGATCAAGGAAGTCTTTTTAGAGATGCCATTTGAACTGGGCCCTAAAGGATGAGTATGTACTAGACAGGCAGAGCTAGGTCAGAAAGGCCTTTCAGTTTGAAAGAAGAATGAATGCAAAGGGAAATAATGAGGCATGTCTGGCACACAGTAATTAGGCTAGCAGCAACATAGGACTATTGAAAAGTACATTGGAATTGGAGTCAGATCTGGATTTGAATCTTGACTTTGCCCCAGAATATGAATGTGAATTTAGGTAAGTCTCATCTTTTCTCATCTACATTATAAAAATTTCAACAATAAATTTTATTTTCCCTTTAATTTGGTTAAAGTGAAATATATGTGGTAGGTAGCAATCCATCAAACAATAAACCAATAATAATTTATTAAACACTTTCTATTTATCAGACAATATAAAAAGCAATGTATATGCAGAGACAAAAATGAAACAAAATAGCTTCAGCACTCGAGACATTTACTGGAATGGAGGGAAGCAATATATACATCTACATAAAGATAGATAAGATCAATGCAGTGTGGTTTGAGGTATCCCCTTGAGATAATAGTGGAGGAAAGTAGGGGTTCCAAAAGATGGAGGGAGGGGCAGCTAGATGGTGCAGTGGATAGAGCACCATCCCTGAAGTCAGAATGATCTGAGTTCAAATCTGGTCTCAGACACTTAATACTTCCTAGCTGTGTGATCCTGGGCAAGTCACTTACTCCAATTGCCTCAGCAAAAAAAAAAAAAAATAAAAAAAAAGAAAGAAAGAAAGAAAGAAAGAAAGAAAGAAAGAAAGAAAGAAAGAAAGAAAGAAAGAAAGAAAGAAAGAAAGAAAGAAAGAAAGAAAGAAAGAAAGAAAAAGATGAGGGGGAAAGGAAGCATATTAGAAGGATGGAAGGGATATTAATTTAGGTATAAATTGTGAATACAAATTATATGAAAATGATTTGAAAGCATTGTAACTAAGGAGATAAGAATAAGAACAATAAACAACAGTAGAGTATATATAATACTTGAAGGTTTTCAAAGTATTTTGTATACATTATTTCATTTGATTCACAAAACAACTTTGTAATTTAGGTAAAATTATCACTGCTACTTTACCGATGAGGAAACTGAGACTCAGAGCATTTAGATGACTTGCTTCATTGCAATGACATGATCAAAGTTTTGCTTTATTGTTCTTTTTTATTTTAAAAAATTTGGTAAACTTCAAGAAATACAAAAATTCAAACAAAAAAGAAAAATAATAATACTATTCAGGAAACCAAGAACTTCTATTCCACATAATAAATGTATATTATGTTTTTACAAAACTGTATCAAAAATTGGTCTGTTTGTGTCTCTTTCTCAATATTGTTTTTTCTTCTTTTTATGATTTTTCTATTTTTTCTCTATGATTTTATATTTTCTTAGTAACCTCTCCTGTCAGTAGAAGACCTCTCTGGTAACAAATAAGTACAGTCAAGCAAAACAATTCAACACTCTGGACATGTTTGACAATGCATGTCTCATTCTGCACCTCTAGTCTATCACCTCTGCCAAGAGGCAGGAGACATGCTTCTCATCACTCTTGTGAAGTTATGATTGGTAACTCTATTGACCAGAGGTCTGAAGTCTTTCAAAGTTGTTATCTTTTATATTACAATTCTATATTTTAAAAGAACAATCTAGCAGCAGAGAGAAGGATAGATTGACAGAGGGAGAGACTAAAAGCAGAGTTACTACTTAGGAGTCTATGTTTTCAAAAGTGACAGTCTTCTCCTATAAACTAGAAGTTTATATTACTTTAGTGCAGGGATTCCTAATCTGAGTCTATTAACATTTTTAGATAATATTTTAATATCATATTGATATCATTTGATATTAATGTCAATGAATTGATAATATACTGATATCAATACAATTTATCTTCTTTTAATTCTACATATTTTATCCAATGCATTTAAAAACTTTATTCTAAGAAGAGTTCCAAAGGTTTCATCATAATGAGAAGAGCCTATGGCTGATTATTGTTGATTATTCACAAATGTTTTTTTCAAAATCTTCCAAATTCTCTTGCTCTTGTGATTTTTAAAGAGCAGGGGAACATGATGCAGAGAATTGAAAGCAATTTTCATTCCCACAGCCTCACTCTACTCTTTTTTTTCCAATTAAAGAAATAGGTCCTTGGGATAATTCACATCATTCAAGTGGCTCACAATCAATTTCTAGCCTTAAGGAACTAGAAACTAAGTGGATGCCTGTCAGTTGGAGAATAGCTGAATAAGTTATGATATATGAATTCTGTGGAATATTATTGTTTTACAAGAAATGATCAGCAGGATGATTTCAGAAAGACCTGGAGAGATTTACAAGAATGGATGCTAAGTGAAGTGAGTAGAACCAAGAGAACATTACACAAAATCATAAGAAATAAAAAGGAAAGAATTCCTGATTTTATTTTATTTTAATGCTTTTTCATAACATATCTTTGCTTAAACATAAGTCTTTCCTTTTAGTACTGAATGGAACACACAATTTAATATTTCTTGGTTTTTTTGTATACTATGAAATTAAATCCCTCATACCTTTAGTTATTTTTCTGGGGGAAAAATGTGAATTATACCTTCACATATTTTGATGTGGGTTTGGGGTTTTTTTAAAGGGGAAAACATTAGTGTGTATGTAAATCTATTCCTCTAGCAGCGTATCTCATGTGAAGAGGGTTTATAGCCTAAAAACTGTGATTTTAAATATCATCTGTCCCCTTTTATCCCATCATCTCACTGGGGAAATGGACGCAAACTACATAACAATAAAAAACAGAATACATTTTTTAAAAAATCAGCATCGGCCAATTATGATGACAAAACATTAACCTTATGAATAGGTAAGAAATGTATTTCCCTATATTCATTTGATGCAGAGACTTATATATCGTCAGAATCAGTTGATTGGTTGTCAGATATAGGCTTCTTTACTATTGTTGGACTGGTTTTTTTTCTTCTTTTTCATTTTTTTCTTCTTTGTTATAAAAGCTGGTTATCTGAATAGGATGAGGACAACTATATTCAGACATGAAGGTAAAGTAAGAAGAAAGACTATCTTTTGTTGTTCTTGTCACTGCAAAAGAAGACGATTGCATAGGATTGAAAGATTTACTGTCCTTTTATCTATTTATTGGCCTGCTGCTGTCAAAAATTCCATGAATTGGTGGCTAAGTTTCCAGTAAGGTACCAGTCTACTCATTAGAAAACATTACCAGTGAGTATACTTAGCAGGTTTAAAGCTAAATAGACATTGCTAGCATAGGACTCTGATGATATCTATTGTATGCAGGACACTATGCTAGGTAAGGCTGGAGGTAAAAAAGCTGAGATAATTGTTGATCTCATGAAGGTTTCCCTCTAGTAACAACAACAACAACAACAAAAAGACACACACAGATTAATTTAATTAACAACAATAATGATGTATTATCATAATATTGTTATCTGGCAAGTCCTTAATGAAGGTCTATGGGTGAACTGGAATAATGACAAATGTCATATGAAGACTGAAGGGGAAAAGGTTGTCTTGGAATAAGAAAATATGATGAGGGAAAGCTGAATAAAAGAGGTGCTTTTTGAGGCAAGTCTTAGAAGCTTTAGTTTAGAATTAGGCTTTAGCAACATTAAATTGGAGAAGATGAAGAAGAGGATAGAATAAAAGTGATATGAAACATACAGAAACATACAGGAATACAGAAAGGGTATTGTATATCTTAAGGAGAGAGAGTCTTAGATGGGTAGGTTGCCCTGGAATTGTAAAAGACTTGAATATCAAGCAAGAAGTTTTGCACCTGGATAAAAGGTAAGTCATGGATTGGTCTTTGTTTCCTTCTTTCTGATTTTCTTAATTTTTAATTTTTTTCCAGAGGAAAATTGTGATGAATACCTTATATATAAGATAAATTATTTTTGTATTTGTTTAAAGAAGATTTTGTGGAGATCAAAAGATTATTGGAGGTTGGTAGATTTTGAATTATAAACTACCTGAAAGTAAATCTAGTCATAGAATCACAGAATCTTTGAGCTGGAATCTATCCCTAGGTTCATCTATTTCATTCTCTTTAAACAAGAGTCTCTTGTCCAATAGGTCCATCAAGAGATCATCTAGCTTTGCTTAAAATTTAGTTCTGGGGAAATCTACTACATCTGGAAGCAACTGATCTCACTTTTGGATAGCTCTAATGGTAAAAATAAATGTTTATTTGTTTTTTTGTTACATCAAGGCTAAAGCTAGCTCTTTGCAGGATTCACTTTTTGCTATAGTTTCTGAGTCCAAACAGAATAAGGCTAGTCATTCTTTCATTGGATGATCCTTAAATACATGAACACAACTATCAGAAGCAGGACCAAGAGATAGCAGTGCCATGGAATTCAGGGGAGGAGAGACTATTTAAGAGAAACAGAGAGCAGTATTGAAAACTGCTTTAAAACAAATTTAACAATAAAAACAGATGGCTGAATAAATTGTGGTATGTGATTATGATGGAATATTATTGTATATAAGATTTGATGAGCAGAATCCTCTCAGAAAAACCAGGGAATATTTCCATAAGTTGAGGCAAAGTGAAATGTACTCTGTACACAGTAACAGTAATATTGTAAGACAATCAGTTGTAAATGACATAATTATTTTCACCAATATAATGATCCTAGACAACTTTGAGGGACTAATGATGGAACATGGTAACTATAATAGAGGGGGAAAATGATGGTGTCAGAATACAGATTGAAACATCCTTTAAAAATAACTATTTTTCTTGAGGGCTTTTTTTTGTCTGTTTTCTTTCAAAACAAAACTATTATGGAAATATTTTGCTTAACTAAACATGCATAACCCGTATTGAATTGCTTGCATTATCAAAGGGGGAATGAGAGAGGAGGGAAGAGAATCTGGGACTCAAAGTTTTAATAATAAATTATTAAAAATTGTTTTATATATAACATGTAGAAAAAATACTGAAAAATGGATTCTATGGCATGTGGTGCTTATAGTTTAGTATTGATATTACTAAATTTTCTAAGGTACATTTTTTCATAATGTAGTTTTTCTGTTTATCTTTTTTTAAATTAAATCTATTTTAACTTTAAAAAATAAGAAAGACAGAGGGTGAAAAAATTTAATTTGTCTTGTTTTAATGTGCCTTAAGCATTCTTATTAGAATGAACTGTTGACCTTTTCAAACCCCTCTAATGAAAAATGGATCTGGCATATAAAAAGAATACTTAATGTGTTATTAAAAATTAAATTTTATTTCTATTATTAACTAAATACTTAGTTTTTTTTTTAATTTTAACTAAGATGTGTTTAAATGTACTGAGAAAAACTGATGTTTTATCTTATTATAGGAATTAATATATTTCTATTTTGGACACTTTGGTAGACAAGTTAGTCACAGTTATATTTAAATTGCTTTTATTAATGCTGGCTATACAGAAGAAAAGCACCTATACTTAATTATTCATGTGTACATATGCAATTTTCTATATTGAAACAATAAGCAAACCAAGAATAAATCTGTCTTAATAGTAAAGAGCTTAAAGTGATATAATTAGTTCATACTCCTCATTTTGAATATTATGACTCCAAGGGCCCAAGAACTTGCTGAAAATTGCTCAGATGACCTTATAACCAAATTTTGGGTCTTGGTTCAACAACTTTCCAACAAATTCTATAGCATCCTTTACCATAGCAACTTTCAAGATAATTGGTTTAAAAACAAAACAAAACAAAACAAAACTACATCATTAGTGTTGTATAGCCCTTACAAGAATGGTGTTTAATTTAGCATTTTAAGAAAACAATCATGGTTAGAAATGAAAATTATCTCAATTGTTAACAAATTACAGACAAGGTTGGCTTTCATCCAACGGGATCACAGAAGAAGACAAATTAGATTGTGATCTGAAGGCATTGCCTGTGGACTGGAAAGAAACTTGATAAATTTATGTGGGAGATTAATTTACCTCTAACTTTTTCTTTTTAAAAAAAACATTTAAGTCATGTTTTGGACATGTTTTAAAAGCACTGTGGAATCTTTGCAATGATCTACACACTTTCAAAACTATACCATGAAAATTAAAAAAGAAAAAAGAAAGAAAGACAGTAGCCCTGAAGAAATGGTCTTCTATAAAGGACTACATTTCAACAGTCATGGAATAAACTGAAATAAAAATATATAAAAATACCTTTCATTCAGTCAGACAAAATGGAGCTTGTAAACAAAGGTTCTAAATTTTGGATCAGTGAACTTTTTAAAAAATGTTTTTGATAACTATATGATAATCATATTTCAACACAAGTTTCTTTGTATTATATTTTATTCCTTTAAAAAGATTATTCTGAGAAGTCTGTAGATATTACCAGATTGCAAAAGGGGTTTCTGACACAAAGAAGTTTAAGAACAACTTGATTCAAGAAAACATATCAATGCCTAAGTTGAAATCAAATAAGATTTCTAGTTTTATTTAATGATCTTCTACTTAATAAGAAACATAAGTGGTTGAAATATGTTCAAGTATGTTTGTTTTTTGAGCATTCTTAATAAACATATGAGCAAATGAGGAGATGTTCATTGAGAATATCCAACTCAGAGTATAATTAGAAAAGGAATTCTTTAAGTATCTTAGGATACTCTGTGTTGTTGTTGTTGTTTTTTAATATAGAGTCTCCTAACTTAGATCAATCAATGAGAATTAATTAAGTGCCTACTATGTGCCAAGGACATTGTTGTTGTTCCATTGTGTCTGATTTCTGTGACTATTTGCTTTTCTTAGCAAAGATACTAAAGTAGTTTGCTATTTTCTTCTTCCGTTCATTTTACAGATGAGGAAACTGATGTAAACAGGGTTAAGTGACTTGCCCAAGGTCAAATTTGAACTCTCAAAGATGAGTTTTCCTACCTTCAGATCAGGATTCTATCCACAAGACCCCAAGATTCTAACCACAAACCCATGTGGGACCCACCTGCTAAGTATTATTATTCCTGCTAGATTCATATCAGCTCAAAAAAGTAAAGCCTAATAATCCACCCAGGAAAACAACAACAGCAACAACAACAGAAAAAAATCCAACAAAAATAACAAAACAGATGAACGTCTAGTGTCTAAGTTATTGCATACAGTTGAAAAGACAGCATATTGAGCTGATGGGCATCAACAGTGAAGGGAGCCCTTGATTCTAATGATATAATACTTCCAGTGATGCCATACTTGTTGTTCTTGATTTAGGGGGAAAGTATGATATTACTAAAAGTATTATTGGGAAATATATTATGGCACATTAGGAGCCCCAACGAATTGGTTGCAGGTTACCCTGGATAGAAGCAACAACAGGCTGTATGTACTTGCCATTGCAATAGTTACTTGTATATAGAAGCAGTATAGGATATATCATCTTGATTCTATATCATCTAGAAAACATATGATCAGAAAATTTGTTGTACTAGTCACAGAGTAAGAATCAGGTTCAGCATGTGCAATGACGATTTAATTATCTATTGATTTAATCAAGGTGCTCCTAATGAGTATTTTTAACCATAAAAATATCCTAATCCAATGTGTTCCTCTCTCTTTTGATTTTGTTGCATATTGCATTGGGTTTGGTGAGTATTCCAACATTGCAAAATGTACTGAGGTCAAAGATCAGTGTAAACATATTGTTGTATTTACACATACTGTAAAATGCAAGTTTTCTCTGAAAAGAAAGTACTGCTGAAAAATAATCACATATAATAGATAATTGAAGTTCTGTTCTGCTATGTACTGCTATAATGAGTGTATGGGATCCTACCAAGTATTGATGGGAATAAGTATATAAGGTGTCCCGAAAGTCTAAACAATAAAATCTTACAATTGCACTAAAACATTGGGGACATCCTGTGTAAGAGTCTCCCAGATTTAGGCATTATACATGAGTTACATTCTTCCCTGTTAGAGAAAAGATTCAATCTTTGATTAAATCACAGATATCATGTCTACAGCTAGAAGAGACTTTGTATATTCTATAGTTCACCTGCTCATTTTACATATGGGAAAACTGAGGCCCAGTAAGGCTAAATAATTTGTCCAAAATTACATAGTTAATAAGTGTGTTGTCCTCTGATACCAAAAGCAGTATTCTTTGCACTATAGTAAGACAATTTCTATTGACAAATGCAAGCAATTAAAATATTCCATGTCTTAATAATAATATCGCTCTATTCTAGTACCCAGGGAGATGTATGATTTCTTCAATTCAGGAAATCTCTCCAATGATACATATCACCTTGCAATCATTTGTGCTCAACTTCTGAGACTCCTGTCCATGTTTTCCTCAATTTTGAAATGGATGGTTCACCCAACTCACAAGAGTCCTTCCTTAAATTATTCTTATGTGAAGATACTAGTAGAACTCTATGATTGTCTTCATTTTCTCTTGCCATGTGATCAGATCATCTACAATTCCTTGATGATACCTTTTTTTTCCTGTTCTTAGATGTTCATGGTTAATTATGTGCTACAACTGGCTCATATTTACAATACATCTCTTGTCCTTTATGAGAAGCCCATCTTTAGCTATTGATGGTTAGGATATTTAAAATCTTGCTGCATTACGGCAACATTGGTAAATGTTATTTTTAAAAATGTGCTTTTGTTTTCATGGAAAGTTTGGGGGCAATAAAAGAGCTTCCAAGTTTCTCAACACTTATCCAAATCACTCGTGTTCAGCCTTGAACCTCAATCTTACTCTGATTTGTGACTATCTTATCTTACCAAGGTCTCAGACCTGCCAAGCTACTTCTAGAACATATCCTTCCACACTGACAATTGCTGTTCTCTTGTTCTATACCCTTTCCAACACCATCTATGGGCTCAGTAATGAAATTAATAGCTTTCCTAAAAAGCACAAGTAAGTCATTTGCCTATTACTTCACTCACTATTTTCTCCTCCTTTCCCACCCAAATTGCCTCTCTCAGTCCATAATAATTGCATTGGTTTCTTCTTTTAAAATGCAAATTCTTTGACTTTACAAAGTCAATTATCTTGTGCCCTGGTATTTGTATTCCCGGGGCCTAGCAGAATGCTTGGCCAATGGTGAATGTTTAATAAGTATTTTTCTCTTATATTTATTCAAATGTATGTTAGAATTTGGATAATTTACATTCACTCAAAAGTAAATAACAGTCTAAATTCCTTTGAGTGATCACAGATCTCTTCCAGAAGGCTCTGCTATGTCCTAGTGCTTGATGAAATCAGTAAAATTTTATATTGTTGGCAGGAGCGTCTGGAGGATCACATCATCCAAGGGAATTCCTCCTCAAGTTGGACTAAACATTAGTTTGTCTCCATCACTGTGCTAAGTACCCTTGATGAGTATGTTTGTTCCTGTTTATACCTCACCTGATGCTAATTAGCGGAATTTATTGAATAGAGCTACTTAGGTTGCTACTCTGAATGATCATATTACAAAAAAGCTTATAAGGTGGTGATTTTTGTAAATGAATTAAATATTTTTTCCTTAATAAAAAATAAGTAAAATAGCTGTTTATATTATGTACAAATTTCAGTTAATTGAGAAAAGAAAAAAAATGGCCCATTGTTAAAAATACCTGGGTAAGATTTCTTTTTACTTACTAAGATCCTCATTGAGGATTCCTTCAATTCATGTATAGATGTTTCTAAAATAGATTTTTCTTAGATGGAATAGTAAGCATACAGTTTGGCCCTATTGAAGATTATTGACTATCTAAACCTGTGTAATATTTACTATTCTCTGCCATATTATTGTCCAGCTAACCATCATTATAAAGAATTAAAGAGGAAGCATAGGACTGATGTATATTTTACATTTTCCTTGTTTTACTGATTTCCATAACCTCCTTCCCTAAGAAAAAGTTTACCAAATGTCTCACTTACTAATGATGTGATTTTCTCCAATTAGATTACCTTGCATTTATTAGAATCTCAACAAGTTCTTTAGTACTCAGACATAATGATGAAGTCATCTACTCAGTTTCCAAAGGATAAATATTAATAGAAGAACCTGCACCTTCAAATGGGAAGTACTAGCAATTGGTGGAAAGAACATTTTATAAGTCCAAGAATCTGTATGTTAATTCTGACTGTGTCCTAAATTCAAGTCATGGAATTTCTCTGGTGCTCAACTTTCTCATCTTTAAAATAAGACAATTAGACCAGATAACTTTTAATATTCATTCAGGCTCAAGATGTCTAATTCTACCTGAAAAAGGTAGAAAGGGATTAATCATTTATAAAGCACTTACCATATCCCAGACATACAATCTTGTGAAGAAGGTGTTTTTATTATTCCCACTTTACATTAGAGGAAACTGAGGTAGAGGTTTCATGACTTGTTCAATGTTATACAACTAGTAAATATCTGAGAGTACAATTGAATTAAAGACTCCCTGACTCCATGTCCAGCACTCTTCTCCTGGTACTGCTGGCTGCTTCAAAGTATAAAAATTTATTTTTTTCCTTCCAAAAATATTTCACATGTGCATGTTTAGATGCTTTAATGGTGTTAACATTCCTAGCTGATAGATAGAACAAATTTTAATAGTTTGCCCCTATGCAAAGAAAATTTAGATGCTTTTTAGAAAAAAGCATGCAAAAACATTAAAGTTAACTGAAATTATATATCACATAATTTATATACTGTCTAAATTACAATGGCAAATCTACAAGGTAAATTAATTTCAATGGAAAGATAACTTTCTGGGTCATAATTTCTCAAGATCATCCATGATGAACTCCTTGATACCAAATCCCTGCTATCTCAAGATACCACCCGTGCTCTGGGATTCAGGTCACACAAAATGGTATTTTTTTTTTTGCACCTTTGCTATTGTACTAGACTTTTTTTTTTGTTTTGCAAGTGCATCTGTATTTTGTCACCACAACTCCTAGAAGGGTCAAGAAAAGTGAAAATTTGGAAAGAAGTAGAAAAAACTGAGAACTATTCTAATAATGAGAATTCAAATGTTTATTCTTTCAAAATACAATTTTAATTTTGTCAAGGGAAAAAAAAGTCATTAAATGCTTTGTGGGAAAATCCATAATGTTTTCAGAACATCAAAGAGTTTTAATAAAATAATAGTTTGATGAGTTAAGTATAAAGAATCAGAAACATACAAATTAAATTTTCTTTCAAAATATACATGGCTTTCAAAATAAAGGGACCACATATTTGGGATTTCAGAGAATTTAGACTTTTAAAAACAGATTTTACTAAATGAAGTTGGTCTCTTCATGGAATTATTTCAATTGGAACTCAATTATCTAGTGACATTGGACAACATAGACAAAATGTCAGGAAAATTCAGCAGATTTTTGCCTCTCTGAATTATCCTTTAAATTAAAAAAATAATTTTTTAAAAGAAAGTTTCAAAAACCAGAATTGTTCAGCTATAGCTATTATACTTTCCCATTAAATTACCATTGAGATATTAAATATATCACATTTTTAAAATCAAATATATTCTAGCTCTGTAAGTTACTCCACAAATTGTAGTCATTTGTTCTAAAATTCTTACCACAAATGGCCATAGATCTAAAATGATAGAATTTGGCCTGATATTCCTTTGTTAATGTCAAACCAACCTTATCAAATTCAAACAGTAACTTGGTTTATCCAATTTGTAAAGGAAAGCTAAATGAAATTAAACAAGATCAGATTAAATTTTCTTTTTCTTATGTATGTAACATTACAATTAATCTGAATGTCTAATTGAACAAATTAGCTTCACAAATGATTGAATAGACATACTTTTTATTTATTTATTTATTTATTTATTTATTTATTTTTTGCTTTATCTCTGATTTCATGAATATACAGTGTTTCTGTTGAGGAAATGCCCTATATCAAATGTACATAGTAAACTGATTTTCAAATTGAAGAGATGTTTGGGACATTGGGAAGTTAGTGAGTCACCCAAAAGCAAACAAATACTATATGCCAGCGACATATTTTTACTCAGATCTTCCTAATTCCAGGAAAGCTTTCTATGAATATGCCATACTGCTTCTCTTTCATAAATAGGAAGGAAAGCAAAAGGCAGGCAAGAAAAAAAAAGAAACTGAGGAAATACACAGGCAAAAAAGGAAGAAAATAATCGCCTTTGCATATAATAATGTCTTTAGAGAATCTATCAAAATGAAATTTAAAAATAAATAACTGATTAAGTTGCAAAATACAAAATAAATCCATACAAATCATCAACATTTTTCAATATATTAGCAACACAAGCCATCAGGAAAAGACAGATGGACATTTAAAATAATAGCAAATTGTTTAAAACGCTTGGGAGTCTCCTTGATAAGACATACTCAGAACTTTCTGATTTCTATTATTAAGCATTTATTATACAAACAGAGAAATAAATGATTGAGGAAATATTAATAGTCCGTGCATAGTTCAACCTCATATAATAAAATAATTATATCATACAAATGAATTTACTTTTTTTGTGCTATACTAAATAACCAACCCAAGATAGTATTAATAAAGTACTTAGCACAAATCTTAGCCTATGCAGGCATTTAACAAATGCTTGTTCTTATCCCCTCTCCCCTAGAAGTATTACTTTTTGTTAGAACAAAAGTTATCTGAAACAAAACAAGGTAAAAATCTCAAGAGAATGATGAAAAAATCTTTGGGAGGAGAAGGGCCTAGCAAAACCATATTTCAAACTATCCTACAAGACACTAATTATTATTATTTTTTTTAGTTATATACATACATTTATTACATATTTTCTTATGTCATGTTAGAGAAAAATTAGAACAAAAGGGAAAGCCACCAGAGGGGGAAAAAAGTGAACATGCATGTGTCGATTTACATTCAGTCGCCATAGTTCTGTCTGGATCAGAACGGATCCCAAAGTTTATTCGGATTGCCTTGGATCACAACCAGTGAGAAGAACAGTCTGTCATAGTTGATCATCACACATTCTTGCTGTTACTGTGTTCTGTGCATTCCTGGTTCTCCTTGTTTTGCTCACCATCAGTTCCTGTGTAAATCTTTTCAGAACTTTCTAAAATCAGCTCCTTTTTTTTTTTGGTATAACAATAATATTCCATTACATTCATATACCATAACTTTAGCCATTCCCCAACTGATGGGAATCTCCTCATTTTCCAATTCCTTGCCACCACAAAAAGCTGCTACATTTTTGTATATATGGTTCTTTTCCTCTCCTTTAGGATTTATTTGGGACACAGATCCACTAGTGGCACTGCTGGGTCAAAGGGTATGAACAGTTTTATAGCTCCTTGGGCATAGTTCCAAATTGCTCTCCAGAATAGTTGGATCATTTCACAATTTCACCAACAATGCATTAGTATCCCAGTTTCCCCACATTACCAACATTCATCATTAACTTTTCCTGCCATTTTAGTAAATCTGAGAAGTGGGAAATGATTCCTCAGAGTTATTTTAATTTGCATTCCTAATCAATAGTAATTTACAGGATTTTTCCCCCCAAATAACTATAAATGGCTTTAATTTCTTCATCTGAAAATTGTTCATACCCTTTGACTATTTATCAATTGGGGAATGACTTGTATTCTTATAAATTTGATTCACTTCTTTATATATTTTAGAAATGAGATCTTTATCAGAAACACTGGCTATAAATTTTTTCCCAGCTTTCTGCTTCCCTTCTGATCTTCGATGTGGAGGCTTTGTTTGTGCAAAATCCTTTTAATTTAATATAATCAGAGTTGTCCATTTTGTATTCATAATGTTCTCTAGTTCTTTGGCCATGAATTCCTCCCTTCTCCAGAGATGTGATAAGTAAACTATCCCTTGCTTAGTTTGCTTTTAGTATTTAGTCTCCCTAACTCTCTTGAATGATTATTACTCTTCCTTCCTTGGCTCCTGAAGTTGAGAATCTTGGTCTAGTTTTTTTTTTAATTTTTATTTTATTTGCATAACATATGTGTGGGTAATTCTTCAACAATAACCCTTACATAGCTTTCCGTTACAAATTTTTCCCCCCAACTCCCCACCCCTCCCCTAGATGGCAGGATATCCACTACATGTTAATTATGTTAAAATATTGGCAAATCGAATATATGTATACATATTTCCAAACTTATCATTGGTGTGCAAGAAAAATCTTATCTACACGAACGATATATCAGATAAAGGAAACACAATGTAAGCAAACATCAATCAAGGAGTATGAGAATGTTATGTTGTGGTCCACATTTCACATCCCTCTCTCTGGGTGTATATGGCTTTCTTCAGTGAACAATTGGAGGTGGTTTGAAACATTTCATTGTTGAAGAGAGCCATGTCCATCAGAATTGATCGCAAGACACTAATTATTAAAAAAATTTGGTTTTGTTTAAGAATAAAGAGATTGATCAATACAGTAGATTAGGTACATAGCATAGAGAAAGAAGTAAATGAGCCTAGTAGGTAATGTTTAACAAACCTAAAGACACCAACTATGAGGGACATTATTTTACCAAAAAAAAAATCTGGGAAAAATGGAAAATAGTTTGAAAGAAATTAGGTAGAGAACAATATTACATATAATTCCACATGGATATATGGCTTAAGGAGATGAGATATTCATAGTACAGGTTGAACACATATTTTGGGAGCATGGATAACATGGATTTTTTTTTTACAACAATGCAATATTTATTACAAGGGTTTTGTTTTGCTTTCTTGTTCAAATAAGGGGACTGGAAGGAAAGAACATGGATTTTTCTTCTTAATTGAACAAAAAAAAGAATCGAATTCTAAAATGTGTCTGCAAAAGAATACATAATGTTTGTGTCACAGACTTTATGAAAGGGTAGGGTACTTTTGGGGGGCACAATGCTATTTCTCTTGACTTATATATTCCTCTCTGTGCCCCTCCTCTTACTATTGTCATTCAGAACTTGGAATAGTACTTACATCTCATAACCCAGCATATTGAGTTCAACTTCCTATAGAAGTGCACCTGAGAAATTTTCATTGAAATGTCAGAAGAAAATCATTTTTGTGCTAGTAGAAACATAGCAGGCAAGTTGCTGTATTGATTGCTTGCATCTTCTATGTGTCCTCTCTTTTACAGTAACTCCTAGAGAAAAGCTATCTATACTTGTTCTCTCTACTTTCACAGCTCTCACTTATTTTTCAATACCTTGTCGTCTGGCTTCTGACCTTAATATTTGATTGAAACAATTCTCTCCAAAATGATCAACCATCTCTTAAATGCTAAATCCAATGGCCTTTCTAAGCTTTCTTCCTTCCTGACCTCTGGGCTACTGCTAACTGATCCATTCTTTGGAATCTATCTTCTCTCTGATTTTTCACAACCTTGGTCCCCTTCCTATTTGTCTGACTGCCCTTTCTTCATCTCTTTTTTCTGATTCTTCATCCATTCCCCACCTTACGTAGATGTATCCCAGAGTCCTGCCTAAGGATTTTTTCTCTCTCTACACTCTTTCTCAATGATTTCTTCCTGGATCTAATGATCACTGTGTTCTATGCTCGCCTCTTAACTTCCAACTGGATGATTCATACTTATCTCAAAATCAACCTGCCCTCAAACTAAAGTAATTATATATTTTTTCTCAACAGATCCCTCCTCTTAACTTCCTTATTTATGTCAAGGAAAGCACAATTTTCCCCTTTATGATTGAGGTTTACAGCATAGAACTCATCCTTTACTCTTCATACTCTCTTACCCCCCAGGAGCAATCAGTTACCAAGTTTTGTAGAGACTTAATTCTTCATTATCACTGAGTCTACAATCAACACATTTTAGGTCTTCATTCTCTCTTGCCTAGGCTATTGCACTTATTTCCTAATGAGCTTTCTTACCTCCAATCCCTCCTCTAATCCATCCTCCACACATCTGCCAAGTATATATTCCTAACTACATGACTTAGGGATTTGACCATGTCACCCTCCTGCTCAGTAAGTTTCAAAGTATAATTCTATCCTTAAGACAATACATGGATAACTTCTATTTGGCATTCATTGGCCTTTCATAATCTGGTTCCAGTCTATATTTTCAGGCTAATTATATGCCATTCTTTTCTTGCACATTAAGCTCTCCTCACTGTTCTGAATAAATGACACTTTATTTCTTTTTCCCATGCTTCTAAAAGACTAGTTATCTCTGGACTGTCTGTTCCATGTCTGCAATGGCATCTTCTTTCTTTATATCTCTAGAAATCTATCACTCCCTTTGAGGCTCATCTCAAGTTTAACTTTTTTCAAAACATCTTTCTAATTTATCTAGTTTTCATAATCCTTTTAAAATCTAAATAACTTTGCTTTGTATGTATAATATATGTATGTATGCTCCCCTTTTTGTCTCTTCATGTTTCTGTCTCTCTTTCAGATGTATAGAAAAAGAGAGAAAGGAGAGAGAGAGAGAGAGAGAGAAAGAGAGAGAGAGAGAGAGAGAGAAACAGAAAGAGAGAGAGAGAAGAGAGAGAGCATGTGTGTGTGTTTGCATACACATATAGCACAATGTATAAAAGTATGTTACTTCAGCAATATATTAAAGCATTCTACCATAATTTTCCTGAAGAGCTTCCTATTTTTACCCACAGTTCTCTGAAACTGACCAGAGATGGGCAGAAGATATCCTTGAGCTTTGCAAGTTCCTTCCAGGGCAATACTCTGTAAAAGCATGGTACATCTATGTTTAAAGTGTATCCTTGTAAGAAAGCAAGGAAAAAGGGAGGGGAGTCAAACATTTTCTGGGTTTTGGTGCAGTTTCTACCAAGAAAGCAAAGGGAAAATATACACTTTGTCCCTGGAAGGAACTACCGTACTTCTCCAATAAGAATGTCTAATCAGAAACACCCTTACTTTTGAGATCTGCCTATTTGCTAGTGTTTGGGACATATGTCTTTTACTTTTGTTTCTACTGCTGTTCTTATCAATGATCCCCTTTGCCATTTCTCTTTAGCTCCACAACCTCAAAATAATTCCTAAGAAAAACATAATTTGACATCAGCTTGTGTGTAGGGTAAATCCAGAAGAGGAAAATCTGCTACATTCATGTCCTGCATTTTGTACCTCTCCCAGATACAAAATATGCAGACACATATGCACATGGACATATGTATGTAATATGCACAGGCATATATTCAGCATACACACACAGATTTATACCATATTCATACATGCACATATACACATGTGCACACACATACCTAAGATTTAAGGACTATGCTGTCCTTAGAGAGAAGAATTCAAACTGATTTAATCATGATTGAACATACCTCGTGTGGAAAGTCCTTCTAGCATTATAAGGCAGCATCTCACACAAGTATTTAATACATATACTATTGAGAAAGCCATTGAGAAGTTAAACAACTTGCTCAAGGTCCCATAGCTAGGATTTTTCAGAAACCTAAACTGTCTCTGGTTCTCCCTGTCACCACATTTCATTTTCTTTTCACCATCAAATGCTGTGAAACTACTGGTATCCCACTGCTATATTTTGTACTCTTCCACTTTGGGCTGACAAAGACAGACATGGGAAATCTCAGCCAATATTTAGCTAGTTTATCTTGGTTAATCTATCAGATGAAGTAAGGTTTATTAAGTTAGCAATAACATAGGGTATGATGCATGTTATCCTGTAATGAAGCCACGCTTGAACTATTTGGTTAAGCATGAACGTCCAACATAAGCGGATGCTGTCAGTTCAATTACAGTGTGAACTATGGGAATTAACTCTCCTTCTTGAAATACTCCATCACAGAGAATAAGTAATCTGAGGCAATCATCATGAATACTGTTTTTCTCCTTTTATACACATAGCCAACCTTTGTCATTTCTAACTTTACAACATTTCTCATCTATATCCTCTCCTTTCTACCATGCTGCCACTATCCCACCATCCTAGCACAGTCTCATCACCTGCCATCAAAAGTCTTTCAACAATAGCATTCTACTTTGTCTCCCTCATTCAGAGCTTTCCTTAATCCAGCATATTCTCTACTCTGCTGTTAAAGTGATTTTACTAAAATGTAAGTCTAATCATCTCACCTTCCCCCTTCTCTCAATAAACTCTAGTGACCCTCTTTTTACTTTCAGGGTCGAATAAAAGGTGCTCTTTTTGGAATTTAACAGCCTTTCCAGTCTCCATACACTTCACTCCTCTCCACCTGCCTTAAGATCTAGTGGTATTAGTGTCCTTGCTATTTGTTCTATACACTATTCTACCATCTTTCCCTTCCATGTCACTTCATTGATTGTCCTCCATATCTGGAATGCTCCCCATTAAAACTGTCATATATTTTGCAGATTTCCACCACCAATTTGTACTAACGCAATTCATTCTAAATAAAACATGAATTTTAGGGGGGATGATAAAATTATTATGTATGAACAGAATAAATAGAAATTAAACAACATATTCAGAGAAGAAAAAAATATAGTTATAAAATATAAAGTCCAGTTACATCAGCTATCTAGTTTACTTTCATTATCTATTTATAAAATATTTTATGGGGAATGTTTTAATTACAAAGGCCCAGGTGCTTTAGCATTTAAAAACAAATATTGTACAATCCTTGTTCAGTCTCTGCAGCTCACAGATCTACATCACAATCATCTAGTCTTTTTCATTTTCTCTTGCTTAGGTATATCATGTTGATGATCCTGAAACTGGCTATTAAAGAAAATCTTTTAATTAAGTTTCATATTGAATGTCCTATAAAAATATAGTGCATACCTGTACATACAAATGATGCAACAAAAGAGATCTTCTTTTCCAGTGGAAAAAATCAAGAAGCCTTGATCAAGAATTCATAAAGATTTTCAAAGTCTATTCCAAGAGACAACTATTTCATTGATCTTGTTGCCTCCAAATGGCTAAAAGTGTTCAAATTGCATCCCGTATCTTAGCTGGAAAGATTGTAGCTCTGTGCCAGTTACTTACAACAGAGTTATCCAGACACTATAATTTCTGATAATGGTCTTCACTTTTTCTCAATCAATCTTTAGAAATTCATTGCCGAGAGTTGTTCAAGTTGTTGCCAACATATTTTGACCTCAAAGAAATGGCCCACCACAAAACATGTTATAGATTCTAAGAATAACCTGAAGAATTTTGCAGATTACTAAGACAACAAAAATTTTCAATTTTCTCATGTTAACCTATGTTCCTCAAGAGAGAGAGCAGGTATGTTCAGTCATATAAATCATCTGCTAAATTACTAATGGAGCAACACATGATTACTCAAATGATCAACCTCTGTCCCTTTTCTTATAAAACTGAACACAACTAGAAAAAGTCTCACCAATGTGTTGACTGAGTAAGCTACAAAATCAGGTAGCCCAAGAAAACTGGGCCCTCACCACAAGAAGGAAGGCTTGTATTACCCCAGAACTGATTCTTCATCTTATTCCCATAAAATCTATCCAAAATCTTTTCAGTCTCAACTCTTTTCAAATCTCCCCAACTCTCAACCTCTTAACTAAAAATCCTGCATCTAACTTTACTGAGAAAATTAAGGCCACTTTTTTCACGAACTTTCTTTCCCATCCTTCTCTTCATCTAAAAAAAAAAAAAAAACAAAAAAACACCTTGTCATCAATCACTCCATCCTCCCTTCCAGCAATCTGTCTCTCTCTTTTTTAAATTTTATTAATACTTTTTATTTGCAAAACATATGTATGGGTAATTCCTCAACATTAACCCTTACAAAGCTTTCTGTTATAAATTCCCCCCCCCCTACTCCCCACCCCTCCCCTAGATGGTAGGATATCCACTACATGTTAATTATGTTAGAATACTTAAGAAATCAAATATATGTATAGTTATTTCCACACATCATTTTTTGTGCAGGAGAAATCATATCTACAAGAAAGAATAATCAGATAAAGGAAATATAATGCAAGCAAACATCAATAGAGAACATGAAAATGTTATGTTGTGGTCCACATTTCACATCCCTTTCTCTGGGTGTATATGGCTCTCTTCACCGAACAATTGGAACTGGTTTGAAGCATTTCATTGTTGAAGAGAGTCATGTCCATCAGAACTGATCATCATATAGTATTGTTGTTGCCATGAATAATGATCTCCTGGTTCTGCTCACTTCACTCAGCATCAGTTCATGCAAGTCTCTCCAGGCCTCTCTGAAATCGTCCTGCTGGTCATTCCAGCAATCTCTTTTAATGAAGTCCCCATTCTCCTTACAAAAACCAACTTTTCCAAATTTACCCTTGATATCATGTTTCCTTTCTTCTCCAGCAAAATGCCCCCTCAATCATCCCTCTCCTCTCTCAAATATTCAATGTCTCATTGTCTACTGGTTCTTTACCTATTTCCTTGAAATATACTGTTGTCTCTTGTAATCAAGGTGTCAAACTCTAATGAAAGCATATCCCTGCTTGGCTACATATTGAGTTTTATTATACTTTTATTTAATTTTGTTAAATATTTTTCAAATACATTTGAATCTGGTTCCCAGGGCCTCTGCATGGGAGTTTTACATTTCTGTCAAAATATATACTTAGTCCTGCTAATCCTTCAAGTTATTGCCCTATATGTTTTCCCCTTTTTCAAATTCCTAGGAAAAAAGGTATCTATAATTCAGGCTTTTATTACCTCTCCTCACAATTACTCCTCAAACCACAATGAACTGGCTGCCAACTCTCAGTCAACTGGAACTGCTTTCTCCAAAGTTATGAACATTTTTTAAATTGCTAACCCTGATGGTTTTTCTGGATCCTCATCCTTCTTAGCCTCTTTTCTGTATTCAATGAAAGTAGCTATTGCCTTCTTTTGAATGTTTTTGATTTGTTTATCTCCTGATTTTCCTCCAACCTATTTTGCGATTCTTTTAATCTTTATCATATTCCTATTTCCAAGGCTCTGTCTGAGATCCTCTTTTCTCTCTACCAGTTCTCTTGGAGAATTGATTAAGTTTAGTAAGATAATAATCAACTCTATGTTGAAAATTCACAACTCAACATATCTGAGTTTAGCATCTCTCTTAAGTTATATGACAAAATCACCATTTGCTTATTAGATCTTTAAAAATGGATATGTTAGAGATACTTTAATTTCAATATATTAGAAACTGAACTCATTATCTTTTGCCACATAATCCTCCTTTCTTTCAAACTTCCCTCTTTCTATCAAAGACATCATGATTTTTCTAGCCCCTAGGTATCCTCTATGGTATCATCCTTAAATCCTTAGGCTTGCTCATTCAACATATCAAATCTGCTGTTTACACTTGCCATTTCAACCTCCATAATATATATCCCACTTGACCCTGAATTTCTTCTATCAGTCATTGCTCAATCAGTCACCACCTTAGTTCAAGCTGTTATTACCTCTTGGCGAAAATTTCTTAATTGGTTCCCTTGTTCAAAACATTCCCATTTCAGGCAATTCTCCACATGCTTGTAAATGGTTTCCCTTAAGCTAATATGTAATCATGACACTCCCCTCCTCAGTAAATTCAGGAGTACCTTATTTCCTTCAGAATCAGGTATAAATTCCTCTAACTTTATAAATCCTTTACAATCCTATCCTTTTGGAATCATTGTGCATTAATTTTTCTCCTTCAGTTGGTGATCCAGCCATTTTAGTCTTTCCATTCCTTACAGAAGAACCATTAGATGCTTAGGAGGGTCATTAGGTGATATAGTATATAGATCATTGGAGATAAGAGTCCAGAAAATCTGAATTCAAATCCTGCCTCAAGCATTTATTTGTTAGCTATATTCCCCTAGACTAGTCATTTAACTTATGCATGCCTCAGTTTTCTCATATGTAAAAAGGGGGTAACAGAACCTAATTCAGGGTTTTTGTGAGGATTAACTGAGAAAATATATGTAAAACAATTGGCTAAGGTCAGAGATCCACAAAATACAGCCTATTGTTATTATTTATCTCCTATATTCATAGTTTTGCACAAACCATCCTCCATGCCCCAAGTATATGATATGCATCTCTATTTAAACATATTTATATATTTATATTTGCTAATATGATCCATATCTTCCTTCAAGTTGCAGACACCACCATCTACATGACCTCCCTCTTCTCTCCAATTCTTTAACTTTCTAATTTTATCAACCATATGATTTCCTTTAAATTATATATACCTACATAAGCATATATGTCTTCTCTATTAGAACCTTTAGAATATGACTTATTTTACTCTTTGTATTTGTATCCCCTGTGATTAGTATAGCACTTAGCACAGAGTAAACACTTAAATACTCATTGATTGTTTAGTTGATAGAATAAGAGTGTAGATCCAAATGAAGACACCCAGGACAAATAATATATTCTGGGTACTGTCATAAGTCTATTGTGCTTCATTAATTTTTACTAGTCAGCTTTTCCTAAAAACTGTGGATTTCTAAGGTCATGTTGCTTTCATAACACTATAATTTTAGGTAAAGAATTTAAAGTACACATAAATTTGTACTGCAAAATCCTATGAAAGTCTTGATTCTCAGATGATGTTACAGCAGTTTACTTGATCTAAAGTTGTTTGAATAACTTGAAGCTTTCTTCAACTAACTATAGACCATGATACCCATATAATCAGTTTCTCAATTCCACTCTCCATGGAAGAGACTTGTTTTCTAATGAAAGTGTCTAATTGTGGAGTTATTATAGGGATTAAAATGGGAGAACTGAACCCAGTTATAACTCTGCTAAACATAACATAATCATTTTGCCATCAAGCAACAATTTCTCTTGCCCCTCTGCTTGTCTTCAAATATCTAATCACCTAAATAACTGTATTTAAATTCTGAAATCAAGATTTTAGAGCTTGATACAGAAAATATAATATAAAACTAAAGCTAGAGATAGATAGAAATATACTCATACAAGTATACATACAAACATGCAAATATACACATATATATGATTATGCATATACAACCATAAATATTTCTGTATATAAACATGAACATTTAAACATATGGATATCCATGTATATATACTTCTGTACAGACCCATATCAATGCACACATACATACATATGCACACACACATACACACATACATATATCACATGTATATGGCTGCATCTCTGTGTTGCCTCCCATGTTCTCACTGCTGATTTCATTTTCTCCCTCCTTCTTAGTTTATTATGGAATAACCAAATATTTAATTTCTATGAGAAAGTATTTCTAGCAACATACTTATTAAATTAACTCCAATTTTTCATGTTATGTTGTACTCAATTCACAGAATCTGAAAATGTTTTTGAACACAGAGTTGAAGAACATTCTGATATCCATTTAGCTTTTGATAGACCTAGGATGAGACACATTCTGCTAAGAGTTGGAAAGATAAAGGGACACAAAAGAGAGTCCCTGAGCACAAAGAACCCATGATGTAATGGAGGAGAAAAAAATAAAGCAAATGCAAATGAACAAGCTATATACAAAAAATAGGAAATAAATAAAAGAGTAAATAGAATTGAGAGGTTGGGAACAGCTTCCTGTAGAACATAGAATTTTAGTGGGATCTTAAAGAAAATCAGAGAGGGAAGGATCATGGAAAGATGGTGGTGTAAATTAAAAAATTCCAAAGTCTTCAGATTTGCCCTACAAACAAAACAAAAGTGCACCTCGATGTAAAAATGGACTGTGAAAAACAAATAAGACTCAGTAATAACAGAGGTTCTCTTGGGACAACAAAAAAGACCTGGAAAAAGACCCCAAGACAAGATTTTACCAGTATGAAGTATAAACACCTCTAGGCCAGTTCTGCAGAAACATTCAGTGAGGAGCCCTAGAGCTAGGGTTGTTCAGATGGAGCCTAAACCTGAACCACAGAAATTTTCACTTCCGGGAGAGAAAGTAGAATCAGGAATCTTAGTCCAATAAGACTGAGGGAACCTCAGCTGTTAGGAATGCTAGACTCAGCTGTGCTGCAGAGACATAGCCCTGGGCAAAAAGGAAGTAGCATGCTAGGTGAGTGCAAAAACAGTGTGGCAGGAATGCTGATGACTGTGGATGCTTGCAGTAGGAGAAAGCTTTTGGTTTGGGCTTCTAGATCAGAGGGGAAAGCTGAAGTGAAGCCCAAGGAAGCCCAGAAGGAGAGTTGCTTACACTAATAGTTCTATTTCTTTTAATGAACAGGAAAATAAGAAAGAATATAATAATCAATATTTCCTATGGGAATAAGGCAGACTGGGGTTCATTTTCAAAGAATAGTGAAATGAAAAAGAGATCTTCTAACCCAAAGAGTGATGTTACATGGCTACCTGCCCAGAAAGAATTTACAGAAGTACTCAAAAAAGACTTTAAAAAATCAAGTGAAAAAGATTAAGGGGAAAAATAAGAACAAATCAAGAAAAATAAGAAGACTGTGAAATAAAAGTCAACCAACTGGAAAATGTGATTGAGTTTTAAAAAAAGAAAATTATCTTTTAACATTAGAAGTGGACAAGAGGAGATCAGTGAAGTAATAAAAGACCAACAAATAATTAAACAAAATAGAAAGAATGAAAAAAATATGAGGATGTGAAGTATCTTATAAGAAAAACAACAGATCTGGAGAACAGATTAAGAAGAGAAATAAGAATAATTCAACTATCTGAAAGCTATGACAAAAATGAACATTGACACAATAATATAAGAAATAAATAAGTAATATTGAAGTAATAGAACAAGAGAGCAAAGTCAAAACAGAAAAAAAATCTACCAATCGCTACCTCAGAAAAATTCTATAAGGAAAGTATATATAAATATCATAAATTAATTTTGAAATCCTCACATCATAAAGAAAATTATATAAGCAACCAAAAAAAATTCAAATATCCTGGATCTAATTCTAGTAAGAAATGCACAGGATTTATCAGCAGCTACAATAATAGATACCAGGACCTGGTATACCACATAGTGACAATCAAAAGAACTAGCATCATGGCCTAAAAAATATTACATACAGCAACATAAAGTATAACATTGAATGAAAAAATGAACATTCAAAAAACTGTCAGATTATCAGGATTTTGTCTCAAAGAAACCTGAACTTGATAGAAAATTTAACATGTAAGCATAACACCAATGACTAATTTCAAGGAATTCATAAGGAAATTTATTCAGGTTTTATATGTGGATAGATAAACCAAATGTCTAAAATTATCATTAGTAATTGGACAGTCCCCCTAAAAAGACTGAAGTAGAAATCAGTATGATGTGATTCTAAATAGCAAAACCATTTATATTATATGTATGCATGTATGTGTGCATGTGTATGCACACACATAGACATACATACATATGTTCACATATTCACACATATTTAAACTCTATGCATATATACTGAAAAAGAAAGTATATATGGTATATATACTTTTTGCATATATACCAAGAAGGTTATAGCACTCTCTGAAATCTAAAATGAAATAATGGGGCAGGGACACAAAAGGTGGTATATAGAAGAACATGTAAATCAGTAGGAATCTGATAAGGTGTACAGGTTATCTGGAATGGAATAAAAAGGGAGGGAAATGGTAGGAAGGAAAAATAAAGGAAGGTTCCATGGGGGAAGTGGAATGGCAAGGAGGTTTATTAATAGCAAAGCAAGTTAATAGGTAGACATTAAATAGAAGAGTTAGCAAGGATGGGGAATAAAAGATATATACAAACATAAAAACAATGATCAGAAGTAGAATTTATTAGAAAAAAAAAGTAGAGCTAGTAATCATTGATCTTAAAGTCAAACTTTAAAAAGATTCAATAGAGAGATAAATTTATGCTACATGTCAGCATATTAATATTGTTTTAGATGCACATCTACATATGTGTAAATACATATGTGCATGTATGTAGTACTTGAATGTAATGTGTATTTATACATATACATGTTATATGTCTTAAGTGTGTGCAGGGGTATGAGTCTGGGTGTGTGTGCATGAAGAAAAAGAGATATAGATGGATATAGCCATTCTTAACTGCAGTCTGCTTGGGGGGGGAGGGAGAATAAAACAAGAAGTTCTCAGAAGAGAACAAAAGAGAATCTACAACAGAAAAAGAAATGATGGGCAAATATTAATACAGATTTTGAGAGATTATGACAGGATGGGTAGATTTAGAATCACCAGAACAGAAAGGGTAATTAAAGACATGAGCATTGATGAAATCAGCAAAGAAGTAGTATAGAGGAACAAGAGAAGACACTGCACAGAATACTGAGGAGCACCTACAATTTTAGAATGTGTTCTAGAAAAAGATCCAGTAAAGAAGATTGAGAAGGAAAATCCAAATAGGAAGAAGGAAAACTAGGGAAGCCTGTTATCCTGAAAACTAGAGAAGAAAGAATTGTCCAAGGGAAGCAGCTGATCAGCAGACTCAAAAGATGCAGACAGGTTAGAAGAATAAAGATTGAGAAAAAGTCATTGGATTTGCCAATTAAGAGATTGTTGATGATCTCTTATCATCAGTGATGATGATGAAAGTCAGATAGTAAAAGCTTCAGAAAAAATGAAAGGAAATAAAGTAGAGGGATCATAGTGCAATTTTTTTCAAAGAGTGAAGCCACAAAGGGCAAAAAAAAGATCCTAAGCCTATTTGAGAAACTTTTCAAGGAATGAATACAAGAAAAGATTCCTGGTCAATCTATTCCACTAACTCACACTCTGACCTTAGGAGAATCATTTAAAATACTCCATCCTTTGTTCCATTATCTCAGAATGAAAGTTTTGACCTAGATTATTTCCAAGGTCCCTGCTGACTCTATGACTATCATGTCCAAATGATGAAAATGTTATCCCCTTAGTTTTACTAAAGGAAGGAAGGGATATGTGAAGGTTGTCCATTATCCCAAGAACAACTGTCATTGGATCATACATTTAGAGCTAGAAGAGACCTTAGAGACCATTGAATACAAATTGTTTATTTTCCTTATGAGAGTTTATAGAAATGCCCTTTTCAAGGACACACAGTAAGCAACAGAGTTCCAGCTGCATACGAGAGGTATAGATTTTAGGAATAAGAACAGAAGTCCACTGAACTTAGCCCTAGTCAGAACACAGATACAATTTAGTTCTAGATACACATTTTATAAAGAAAATTGATAACTTGAAAGCATCCAGGAAAAATAAAACAAACAGCATAGTAAAGCTGCAGAGAATGTGCCATATATAGGTCATATGAAAGAACTGAATATGTTTAACCTGGAGAAGAGAAGATGGGAGGGTTAGAATTATTTGAAGGATTTGTATGAAAACTTCTTTTACTTTGTATCAGAGATTAGAATTAGGAGAAATGGTGGCATACTGCAAAGAGACAAATTTGACCTAGAGAAAAATATATTCTCAAAAATTATAACTTTTCAAAAAAAGAATTGAGTGCTATTCCCTAATGGAAGGTCTTCAAGCAAAGGAGAAGTGACAATTGTCAGGTATTTTATAATGGGAATTCATTTCTGTTGTGAATTTTTGTAGATGACCTTCCAACTCTACAATCTGGCCATTTTGTGTGACAATAAGCCCTCTAGCATTTTTGATAAAATGGACAGCTAGGCAGTGAATAGTGTATTGAACTTCAGTCAAGGACATTCATCTTCCTGAGTTCAAATCTAGCTTCAAGTACTTGTTAGATGTAGGACCCTGGGTAAGCCACTTAACACTATTTCCCTCAGTTTATTCATCTTTAAAATAAACTGGAGAAGGTAATGACAAACCACTACAATATCTTTGCATGGAAAACCTCAAGATGGATCATGAAGCGATAGGAATGACTGAAATGGGTGAATATTTTTTTTTTAAGAAAAAAAGAGCAGAACCAGGAGATCATTATTCACGGAAATAACAATACTATATGAGGATCAGTTCTAATGGACATGACTCTCTTCAACAATGAAATGCTTCAAACCAGTTCCAATTGTTTGGTGAAGAGAGCCATATACACCCAGAGAGAAGGATGTGAAATGTGGACCACACCATAACATTTTCATGTTCTCTATTGAGGTTTGCTTGCATTGTATTTCCTTTATCAGAATATTCTTTCTTGTAGATACGATTTCTCCTGCACAAAAAATGATGCAATAACTATACATATATTCAATTCCTTAAGTATTCTAACATAATTATCATGTAGTGGATATCCTGCCATCTAGGGGAGGGGTGGGGAGTAGGGGGGAAAATTGTAACAGAAAGCTTTGTAAGGGTTAATGTTTAGGAATTACCCATACATATGTTTTGCAAATAAAAAGTATTAATAAAAAAAAAGAAAAGAAAAAAAAGAAAAAATAAAGAGATTTTTTTTTATATTGGGTCCACTGCACAATCATTGACTGCACTCATCATGATCTAACTCAATCATTATTTCAACATTTTTCAGTATAGAATCATAGACTTAGAGATAAAATGAATTTTAGAAATTATTTCATTTAACTTCCTCATTACATAGAGGAAGCAACTGGGTCACAAACAAGGGTGAATTTCTCAAGGTCATACAGCTAGCAAGTGGAAACATTAAAATTTGGAAAACACATCCTCTGATGATTGACTAATTTGATACCCTTTTCATTGCACCTTGCTAATCATAAGATGAAATCCAAAATGATGGTTCAAAATCCATTTAAGATGTTGAAGAACAGAAAAAAGATTAAATTGTCAAAAGGGAAAAATTAAATTATTTCCAGTATAATTTTTTTGTTACATTAGTTATCTTATTCTATTTCTATAGAATTCTATTGGTAATCTATTTATTATATATAAGGAAAATCTTTATCAATACAAATGTTTTATTTTATCTCTAACTGCTATTTAGTAGTCATATGACCTTGGAAGAAAATTCCTTCTCTTGTCCCCATTTTCTAATTTATCAAATGAAGGAGCATAAATAGGAACTCTCTTCTTTAAGAACACTTCTAGTTCTAAACTGTAAGCTAATGATTTAGTGGAATCTTCTATTCAACAAATGTATTGACAATAAATAGAAAGAAGCACATATTTTCTTATATTAGTATATTTTTTCTACTTATGTTATTGTGTGGCTGCAAATTATAAAAATGGAGAATAAATGAAAAGGATGTGGTAAATGTAAAGGGGTAAAATCATAGAAACAGTCATTGTGATGAAGAACTATAGACAATGGCATCATTTATAGAGAAAATTGTTATCCCTTGATAACCACTCAGCAGCCTATGTGTTACACTGGTGCCAAGAGGATGCTATATGAAAAAAAGGAAAATCCTGACAACTTTGGGCAGGGGTCCTATGGCATACATAGGATGACCAGAAAAAGAATGACAAGAATCACATTGGATGGGCAGGTGTGATGGTCTGGGATCTATACTATTGTTTTGTTTTGTTTGTTTGTGTGTTTATTTATTTATTAAAGATTTTTATTTGCAAAACATATGCATGGGTAATTTTTCAATACTGACCCTTGAAAAACTTCCAGTTCCAAAGTTTTCTCCCCTTTCCCCCATGCCCTCCCCTAGATGGCAGGTAGTCCAATACATGTTAACTATATTAAATTATATGACAAATCCAATATATGTATACATATTTATATAGTTATCTTGTTGCACAAGAAAAATTGAATCTAGAAAGAAAAAAATTGAGAAGGAAAACAAAATGCAAGCAAACATCAACAGAAAGCATGAAAATGCTATGTTGTTGTCCATACTCAGATCCCACAGGCTTCTCTCTGGGTGTATATGGCTTTCTTCATCATTGGACAATTGGAATTGGTTTGAAACATCTTATTGTTGAAGAGAACCATGTCCATCAGAATTGGTTATCATATAATATTCTTGTTGCCTTGTATAATGACCTCTTGGTCCTGCTCATTTCAGTCAGCATCAGTTCATGTAAGTCCCTCCAGGCCTCTCTGAAATCAATCATCCTGCTGGTCATTTTTTACAGAACAATAATATTCCATGACATTCATATACCATAATTTATTCAGCCATTCTCCCACTGATGGGCATCCATTCAGTTTCCAGTTTCTAGCCACCACAAAAAGGGATGGAACAAACATTTTTTACACACAAGGGGTCCTTTCCCTCCTTTAAGATCTTTTTTGGATATAGGCCCAGTAGAAATGCTGCTGGGTCAAAGGGAATGCACAGTTTGATAACTTTTTGAGCATTGTTCCAAATTGCTCTCCAGAATGGTTGGATCTGTTCATAGTTCCACCAACAATGTATTAGTGTGGGATCTGTAGTATTGGAGAACACACCCAGGTTGATGAGATCCCCTTGGGAGGACTTGAATATTTTCACCATCACCTGATATTGAAGTTAGAATTTTCATTTTGTTATAATGTCAGAATAAATTCAAATTAGAAGCTTGAATATTCTCCCAGCTTAAGAAAAGTAATTGTGTGAATTGTGGAAATGTTCTTGCTCTCAAAAAAGGTCATTTCCTTCTCTAGGGGAGTAGTAATTTGAGGAAGAAAAGGAGAAAGGGGAGGATATATAGGAGAAAGAAGAAGTGATCAACAATGCTAACCAAAAAAGCAATGAGTAATCTACTGTTTTTGACCAGGTAAGAGAGGATATTCTCTGTCATTTCTTACATTGAGTAAATCACCATGTGGACATTGACTCAAACTGAGACCTTTTAAAGACTCTAGCTTAAAAAGGCCAAGGTCTCCCACTATATCCAGGACATTTCAGGTCATCCTAAAGTCTTGTCAGATGACTTTGGAGGAAAAAGTAATGTGGGTAACTTTGCACAGCTTTCCCTCACTCAAATCCAATTCACTTACATTTCATGGTATCACCTCTCTGAAGTTGTGGACCTCTTTGAGAATGAAGGACAAACATCAGTAGCAGCAAATATACTGAGTGTTTATATTAGTGATAACAAAAAATGCTCAAGGGCATTAAGTCAAGGGACTTAAAATAAGTCAATCAATTAAAATGTAAATTTTACTTTAAAATAATTATAGGAAGATTTTTTATTTTTAAGATGTTTATGATTTTGAAAGAAACTATCCCTTTGAAAATAGATAATACCAACATCTGAGAGTTTGTGTGATTTGTTGAAAGATGACCTTGTTTTATGATCAGAAAGATTGATTCCAGACTTGCTTCTGATGCTGAACAGCATACATGACCTAAGTCTTAATGGTTCCATTCACTTAAAAATTTTGTAAAAATACAAATTGCAGAGCAGATGCATATTGGAAGGAGATTCTTTTACTGACGGGTTCTTTACACCAGTGAAATTACAGGTGCCTTTTCACCTCATCCCAAATCTTCCTTATCCAATGTGAAAATCTGTCAGTAAGGCCTACTTGCCTAAATAAATTTATGCTTGAGATGTTTCTATTATTATGTGTATATTGGAAACTTTTAAATTCCTATCATTCACATTTTGGGCTGTACGATAAAGATTGGCTCCACTTGCTTTTAGCAAACTCTTAAATTGGTCATTTGGAGTAAAAGTCCATTCATCACACTGATGTATTTTCCTTTGTGTCACATCAAAAATGTCAGCAAAGAAGTGTATTAGCATGCTATTGATATATTGAGAAGATAAAATTAAAAACATAACAAAATGAAAGTCTTTCAAATAAGCCCTTAAGTTGAAATACTCTAGAAAGAGAAAAAAGTAAGCAATTGTCTGACCTTTGAAGTCATATGGGAAATGTGTGGGCAAATAATCAAGTGTATTTTGCTCATAACAAAAATATAGCAACATTATTACTTAATATGTGGATACTGTAAATATTGGCAAATAAAGAAGGCATCATAACTTTATTGAATAATGCAGAAAATATATATTGCTAATGAATAATATTCCAGCCATTCTGCAATACTGTTCTGAGGTAATTTGTCATAACATAGAAAAAAATGACTGCTATGTTACTTAATAATCTTTGGTTTTCCTCAACCCTCTCCATTTCAAGATATTCCTAGCTAAATACAGTGCTAGATGTGGGTATAAACTCTTCATTGTGATGAATCAAAGTTTCTAAAACAACTTTTTTATAATAAAATGCAAAGGTCCCTTAAAGAGAAATAAGGAAAGTATTTTGAAACTTAAAGCAGTTAGGAAAGCAAGTAATATTGAAGTTGCATTTAAAACTTTTTCTGAAATGTCTCAGAAAGCATAATTTTCTTGGAGGCCAGCAAGAAGCAAAGTTGACACTTATTTGAAATAAAGTGATTCTTCTTATATTTTAAGTATATGGGATAGATGCATAAGAGGCCTAATTCTTTTTACATATAAGAAAGCTTCAAATTTAACAAATTTTCTTTATGGAATATATAGAAGTGGCATCTGTTGGTAATATTCCCGCCTAGTTTTATTAAACATTTTAAGTAGTCTGACAAAGAAGGATGGATGCTAAATTATGGGAGCCATGAATGGAAGTCAGGCTATCTATCCCTTGCAGGATATATTTTTTCCTTTGAATAATTTATTATTGACTTTTTAGCAACTTGTTACTTAGTTCTCATTTCAAGTAAGAAGTTCAGAGGAAACAGAGCCAGCCATCAATAAAGAAAGAAACCCAGGATCAGAAAGGTGTTGAAATATGCAGAGGAAGCTGCCAAAGGCCTCTTGCTACAACGAATCTCACTATTTTAAGTTCTTGGCTTACTATCCTATGAAATTATTTGCCAGATTTTCTCATTTCAGTCATGGAAATATCTCCCCCTACTCCTGCTATAAGAACATATTTATGATTTTTGGGGAAATGATTTTCAACTTTTATTTATTTAGAAAATATTTGCATTACAGAACAATTTATTGTAGGATAGCTATTCCATAAGTATAGAGACATCTGCCGTTGAACAATTAATTAACTTCCTATATATCTCAAGCAGTATCAGCTACTTTATATGAATACATGTTCATACATAAGCATTTAATTTACTCACAATCTGGTTTTCTCAGTTTCTTGCAGAATAATTTAAGGATTTACCACTAATGTAAATAAAAATAAGGGTGGAAGTCCTTAATACCATTCTACATATAAACTTGTGATGGAAAAAGTGAGATAATAGAAAAATAACTTTAATTGCTATATAAATGCTCTCTATCATTACCTCAGTGCCCTATAGGCTATGGAAGGAGATGTTTCTGACTATCATCCTATTGATTGGTGGATTCTGGTTTTTGACCTTCTCCAAACTTCCTTGCTTCCACTAAGAGCAATAACAACCTTTCCAACCATAAATATTCAGAACCTTAGAGTCATCCTCAAAACTTCCCTCTCCTTCAAACCTCTACATCCTATCATTTGATAAGTTTCTTTAATTCTGCTTCTCTAACAACACTCACATTTACATTTAGATAGTGCTTTAAGTTTTGTACTCTGTATAAAACATTTCATTTTATCCTCACAAAAACTTTGTAAGAGAGATGGTACTATTTTCTCCACTTTACATGTGGGAAAATTGAGGCAAATTGAGTCTAAGTGACTTGCCCAATGTCACAGAGCTAAGAAGTATCTAATGTTGGATTTGACCCTAGTTCTTCCTCTCTCAAGGTCAAGCACTCCATCCATTGCAAAACCTAGCTGCCTAAGAAACCTTGTTTTAATGTAGATTTGATATTTTTTCCCTTAATTATCAGGGAGATGTTTCCATGACAAATAAATTAATTGGATTTTAGTGAGGATAGACAGTGAAAAGTTACCAGTCTCAGCTTCTTCTCCAGAGTCATCTGAGTACAATGGCAAGATACAGATTAGGATTTTTGGAAATACATATCTATGGATGCAATGGGAGACGTTGCTATTTTTAAGCTAAGGTCTTTAACAGATCTCAGTATGACTAAAACAAGTGCATCAAGGGTCATCTCCACTTATCCTGATCTATAAATGTAGGCTTACATTATTCCTCAAGCTCCTAGAAGTTTTGCTTAAAAGAAAAACAATGTTTATTTTCTTTGAATTTATTATATATATATATATGTGTATATATATATATATATATATATATATATAT
>JAJPUD010011571.1:0-31289 GCA_023553655.1 Myrmecobius fasciatus
AAAAAAAAAACCTTTAAGAAAAAAACTCATAAAAATTCTTGTCAGGTTTGTATATAATCTGTATTTTTTTTGAGGTTTTTCTTATAGATGTTTTAAAGTCATTTTCTTCTTCTGTGTTTGAGTCTTGAGTTTCTCTGTCATCAAAGGAACTCCTTGTGGTCAAGTTTTTTGTTTGCTTATTCTTCTATTACCTGACTTTGGACTTTGTGTTGGCCTTGATGCACTTGGGGTGGGAGAATGAATGACCTGAACCTCTATCTTTTTATGTCTTTTTGCTCTTTTCCCCGCCCTGGCTGGAAGCCTTCAAGTTTTCAATACTCATTCCAGTATTTGTACTTCTCTGTGTCTATCTTCCTAGACTGTCTGAGACTGGAAAAAAATTCACTCAAGTTTTCCTTAATTTTCCTTACCCACATTCAATATAGCACATTTTCTAGACTGTTAGGGAGAATGAGGGAAGTGTGTTATGTGAGCTAAGCAAAAATGCTATCACTGGACAAGGATGGTAATCTTAACTCTGCTTCCAGAACCTATCATCCTTGGAACTTTAAAAAATGTCTCTTCTTTTGCATCAAAGAGGATTTCTTCTTGGTCTGCATCTCAATTGAGTTAGAACTTCTCCATTAGAGATGACTAAGAAACTTCCTTCCAACAAAGTTTGATATTGATGGTTTTCACTTCTGCATAAAGCAGAAGCTTTTGTCTAGGAGGCTCTAGAATGTTGGAGGAAAATGGTATCCTATGGGGAATTTGTAGGAGAATCATGATGTTGTTTTAGTAACATCTGACTACAACCTTGTTTGAAGTTCTCTTGACAAAGATAGTGGAATGGTTTGCCATTTCCTTCTGCAGCTCATTTTATAAATGAGGAACTAAGGCAAACAGGGTTAAGTGACTTGCTCAGGGGTCATATAATTAGCCAGATTTGAACTCAGGAAGATAAGTCTTCATGACTCAGATCCAGCACTCTATCCATCGTACATAGAATTAGAAAAAGAAGGGACCTAAAATTTAGGTCTGAATAAACTCCAATGACTACCTATCACCTCCAGGATCAAATTGAAAATTCTATGTTTGGCATTCAAGACCCTTCATAATCTTCTTTCACAACCTTTCTAGTCTTCTTGTATCTTACACTCCCTGATCCCATATTCTCTGCAATCCCATGTCACCTCCCTCCTTGCTATTCCTCTAACAAGGCACTCCATCTTTGACATTTTTACTGGCTGTCCCTCATAACAATAATGCTCTCACTCCTCATCTTTCACTCCTGGATTCCTTTGCTTCCTTCAAGTCTCAGCAAAAATACTCACTTCTAAGACAAGTTTTCCTTTTCCCTCTTAACTCTAGACCTAGATGGCTCTGGAGGGGAAAGTGAAGCATAGCCCTCCCTCACTTAAATCCAATTCACTTGCATGTCATAGCATCACTTTCCTGATGCTATGATTCTGTTCAAGAGCAAAGGACAAACAACAACAACAACAATTATTCTCATGCCTTCCCTCTTGGTTATTTCAAATTTATTCTGTATGTGTTTTGTTGGTATGTAGTTCTCAGAATATTGTCTTGTTTATTAGACTGTGAACTCTCAAGGAGCTTTTTCCATTCTTTGCAACCCCAGCACTTAGCACATTTCTGCCTATTGCAGAAGCTTAATAAATGTTTATCAATATTTGATTGTTCGTTTCATCCTGTTTCACTCAGTCTCAGGAAGAAGAGTTATCAGGTATTTGCTCTTGAATTAAGCATTTAGGGAATGCACAGGATTGGGCATGGTTCAATCAATGAGACCAGGGGTTGGGGTGAGGTGGGTGTTGAATCACTGAAAGATAAGAGGATGACAACAAACTAGAATCAGGGGGTCTGAGCTCAAATACCAACTCTGGTCATTCCTCGGCAGTAAAAATTCATGGTCTTTTGTTCCTGCAGACTTGATGTTAAAATAGATGAGACAGAATTATTGAAGTATAGTAGGAAAGAAGGTCATGAACTTCTTTAATGTGTTTGACTAGTATAATCTACTCTGAGCTTTTGTGACCTAATTAAGGTTTGGTTTGTAGTTGTGCTTTTCCATAAGCATTTGTAGGAATCCCTTTAGTTGTTTTTGTTACAGTAGGTTATTTATCATAAAATAAGAGGCATTTAGTTGTTTTTAATGAACATTTTTATTTGTCTTATTTGGTTTGTCTTGGAATGTCCCGGGTAAGATAAACATTCAACAAAGATTACATCATAGAGTGGAAATTAATACACAAACAAATCCAACAAAGGTGTATTTTTAGTTTTTATTTTTGAAAGAAAATTGGTCTATCTTTTAACTGTAAAGGAAGAAAGTAAGGAGAGGGAATGGAGAAAGGGCAGAGACAGGACAAGAACTATCCATGGAGAGGATGTTATGTGTATGTTTGAGGCTCCCTAGTCTAGGACACTTAAAATTGGCATTGTCAAATGTCTTTAGAAATTTATTTTACAAAATAGTGCAGAGTCCTTGATCCCAAATCTTCTTGAGATTACCTTGCCTCCCTCTCTCCCCCCAGGGCTGACAGCTTTCACTCTCTAGTTAACCCCCACCAAATGTCATTGGAAAGCAAGGAGCAGCTGATGGTGGTGGGGAGGGGAAAGACCAAGGAGAGAGGATGGGGTTTGACCCACAAGCCTGGCTGGGGAGAGGTAGGGATTCCCACCCCTTACCCAAGTCTCTCTTATGTAGCTTCTCCACTTGTATCTCCAGCATCTACTGCCCCTGGCTTCTTTCCTGCTTCCACCCTTGCTCTTCTCTTAGAAGTTTCCCTGATGTCTCCTACCCAGTAGTCAGTAGCCAGTAGTCATGGTTCTCACCTTCAAAGCACAGGCTGCATCTGCCACTCCTTTCCAGCTAAACCTTCTCCAAGAAGGAAAACCCAAACTTTGGGGGTTCCATATTGTTATCCTCAAAAATAGGACTCTCCCCAAATCCCAGTTAGATGTGTGTTTCTCTTACTGGGTTTTGTTTGGCTCCAAAGTTGACAAGAAGAAACAGGCTTTGTTTTACTGTGAGGTAGTTTAAACAAGGGAAGTATGAGGCTGATATGGACCTCAATTTCCTTCATCTTGGTTGAAAAATAAAAACCTACCACACAAAACAGGGGGCAGGTCTTAGGGTTAGAAAGACTGTTGGCCATCCCTCCAGAGAGAGGGATTGAAGGAACATAAACAAAAGAACAAAGCTCAGATCAACTTGTACTTTCCAACAAGGTTTGTTGTTTTTATATATATATATATATATATCAATTGATGTTTTTAAAAATACAGAGGTGTTTGACACAGAATAGCACCATTGTGTATGATACACACAGCTCCTGCATCTGCCCAGCACCTGAAGGGTTCATGCTTAGGCTGGGGGCAGTCACATGGGGGGCTTTAGCTCACACCAGTTAGTTTCCCGCCTCTGCCTTGACCAAAAGGTCTTACAGGAAAACAATAAATAAATAGATCATGGAGATTTTACTTTGAAGTCTGCCCAGTTCTGGCCTCTTGGAATAGGAGGGGGGGAAATGTCCAAAATGTAAGCAAGTGAAGAATGGGCATCCATTGGGGTCAGCCATTCAGTGCAGAAGTCCTAGAGTGACTGGAGATTGTAAAGTACTCAGGTCCTTCGGGTTTGGTACATATTGTGTTGGATTGTTTCTGGATTTAGGTTTTTACAAGAAGCAGACGGGGCCGATGTCCACACCAAATTCCTGATCAGCCCCCCCAATGTCCATAGGTGCAATGTCAATGATAGGGAGACGGGAGGTCTTCTGTGATCGGTACTCGATGACTGTCTTGCCCCACTTACCAGTGTGTTTCTGGAAAAGAGGCGGGAAAGAATGTTTAGGAGGTATGTTTATTGCTCACAAAACAAGGTTCCATTAGAAGCAACTCCACCTCCTCTTTTCTAGCTAGCTGAAAACCTTCCACATTTAAACTCCCTGTCCTCAGGGAAAAGATCTCGATCTCTCTCTCTTTCTCTCTCTCCTCCCCCATTTAAGACTTAATGCTTTCAGCAAATGAGGCTCATTTATCTCTTAACTATAGTCTCTTTCAGGCTAGGAATAGATTCTGAGCCATCCTGAACAGTCACTGTACGTAAACCCTTAGCTCCTCTGAGAAAAATGAAAGGCCTTAAAAATGGAAGAATACAGCCACAAGTTCCCCCCCAATCTTCCATCATGCCTTTTTTCTATATGTTATTACCACCTCAAAGGTATATCTGGATATATTGGTCAGGTACTCTGGGCCAGACAGGTCAGTTCCTTTTCTTACTCCAGAATTAGCCCTAGAACTTTTTTGTTTCTGGGATTCAATCTGACTCTTTTTGCCTGGGGGATCCTCACCGTGCAGCCATCCTTTAGCACGCTATATGTGAATCTGCTGTTGCCCTCAGCCCGGATCTCAACATCGTTAGAGCCCTGGATCAGCAAGGCCTTCTTGAGATTACCAGCTGCCTCATCCAAGTAGGCAATGCTGTTCTTACAGTGGTAGGTGATGTTCTGGAAACCCTCAGTGGACAACAAGCGTAGGAAGGTCATCTGGATGTTGGCAGTATTGGGAGCCAGGTTGTCATCTCCATAGCTGAACTGTTAGGGCAGAAAACAGGGTCAGGAGGCCCAAAGGCCCATCATATGGGGAGGGATTGTAGGTTTCTAGATACCAAAGAGTCCTCATGTCTCCCAGAAGTCTTTGTGTGTGGGAATGGGCATTGTGGTTTCAGGATAAAGAAGTCATTGGATGGAACATGTGCTTTGAAGTTCTGAGCTCTGGTGCTGCTATTTCTCCAGAGTCCCTCTAACTCATCTGTTCTTTTCTCTATAATTGGAAACAACCATGCTTGCCTTTCCTTGGTTTGTAGACCTAGACCAATGGAAGGTCAAAACAAATAAAACAAACTTCTAGGGAAATAAAGGAAATAAAGACTCTTCTGGATCATCTCAGTCTCAGGAGAGGTGGAGGCACTCACATGGAAGCCCCCATTGATGGTTTCTCCAAACCAGATGTGCTTCTTTTCCTTGCCCTTGCTGCTCCACCAGTTCTTCTTGGGGACACTGGATGGGTTGGGGTAGACACATGTCTCACCAGTCTCCATGTTACAGAAAACTTTCATAGCATCCAAGGTACAGCCCTGGTTGGGGTCAATCCAGTAGTCTCCTGCAGGGAGAGAGGTCTCCTGGGATCAGGACTGGGCACCTGTTATTCATAGAGTTCAAAGTAGGCAGAGCAATACTGCAGGGAACATGGGCCAAAAGGAAGCT
The DNA here is from genome assembly GCA_023553655.1 of Myrmecobius fasciatus. Lineage (NCBI taxonomy): Eukaryota > Metazoa > Chordata > Mammalia > Dasyuromorphia > Myrmecobiidae > Myrmecobius > Myrmecobius fasciatus. Next base: position 5,271 of record JAJPUD010011571.1, read on the forward strand.
TGAATAGCTAGACTAAGGCTAACTAGGCAAGGAACACAGAGACCATGAGGAGAAGGTAAGAATAAAGCAAAATATGAAGAGGTCAGTAAAAAAAAAAAAGAAAAAAGAAAAAGTGGTTCCTGGAAAACCTAGGGGAAGGAGGGCATATAAGGTACATGAAAAAGAACTCAAAGTTATGGTGGGGGGGAGGGATGTGTGGCACAGGTAGGAAGAACTGGTTTGCTTGGATCCTACTCTTCTACAGAACTGACCCCAGCAGAGACTATCACACAGAGGACCACATAAGGGAAGTTTGAGTCTGGCTGTTGGAGCAGGACTAAGGATCTGCAGCTGGGGCAAGAAGGTGTCATTAGGACTTAGTGAAACTTTGGAGCTCTTACATTGAGTACTGGTTTAAGTAGATTCTCACCTGACAAGAGCCTCAGGACCATAGAAAACTGGCTACAGTCCCTGCCTTCCTTACTTACCGCTCTTCCACTCAGGGTGACAGAGTTTTAGGTCTCGGCAGGTGCGAGCTGGGTTCTTGCGAGAGCCCTCTGGGCTGCGGATGCTTTCAATCTGGTTGTTGAGGGACTTGAGGGTGGCATCCACCTCAGCATCATGCTGTCGCAGGTTGCCAGCTGCTTCGTCTGCTCGCATGTATTGCAAGGGGTCAGGGCCTTTCTCTCTCTGGCCTAAGCCAGCAAAGGCAGACATGTCGATGCCAGGGCCAGGGGGACCTGGAGGTCCAGGGGGTCCAGGGTTGCCAGGAGGACCCTATGGTAAAAAAACAGATAACCTCAGGGGAAAAAATCAACTATGAGAGTTGGGAGAGTCCATCTTTACTAGCTAGGAACATAGGAAGAAAGAATCTTCTTCCAAGTTTTAAGAATGCCCATCTCAGGAAAGGGAATGGCAGCCAGCGCTGGACCAAGATCTAGGTTATCTTGTATCTCACACCTTTTCCCTCCAATAACTCTGAACCTTTCATGATCCTGGGAAAGCAGAAGTAGGAAAGATAAGGGCATCTTGCCACCTACATAGTTACTTATGGACAACAGATAACTAGGGAACCCACTGGTTGCTGTAGTTTCAGAAAACTCCCTGAGTTAGCTGTAGTGATGGAGATGGGACACTTACAGCGGGGCCAGTTTCACCAGAGCGACCTCGAGGACCAGGGGGACCAATGGGGCCAGGGATTCCATTGGAGCCATCTTTACCAGAAGGACCCACTGGGCCAGGTGGACCCTGAAGACCAAGAAAGAGAAATGGTGAGATTTGGTCTCACTCCAATTGCTGGGAGACTGTCATGCAGATGATGAGATCTGGGGCAGACAAACACATGTACTTAGAGATAATCTTATTATAATGTGGATGCAGGATGAGGGTTATTAAAAATCAGGACTGTGCTACCTCATGTTCAGTTCGTGGATCATTATGAGCATATGATACTTTTTGGTTATAATTATATGGTATTCCAGATGGTGTCAATGAGACTTATTTTGTTTCTTTGGGTGACTAACTTCACACATAGTCCTAGATTCCCTCCTAATCTATATCTGGCATGACTGCAATGATCCAAAAGATTAAAAGTAGAAGGAATACAGGAATGTACTTGGGGGACATGACAGAGGACTGGCATCTGATGTGTAGAGAAAAGGGACACAATCATGGAACCATGGTCACTCTCAGATCAGGGGAAAGAAATCCAGTTGAGTCCCATGTGCCAAAGACTCCAGTAATATATATCCCCAAAATATGAACATCCAACTCTTGACCTGACCCCACATTTGGGATTTTTTTCCACAAACCTAGCAAAGATCCCATTTTCTTCCCCTGCCTATCCATACAACTCCTTACTACTTACTCGGGGACCAGCAGGACCAGCAGGACCAGAAGCACCTTGATCTCCAGAAGGGCCCTGTATTGGAGAGAGTCAGAGGTCATCACACAGAAAGGTCTCTGTTTTTAGGTAAGCAGCCCTCTCTGAACTGAAAGAAGTAGCTAAGAATAACTATCCTACATCAATAATATTCCATACATTCGCTTTTTCTTTTACCTCTCCTTCAAATTTTGGGACATTTGGGGTTTGACTCAGGATGATTCCAACTTACTTTTATAAGGCATAAAAAACCCAAGTGGGTAATGAGAAAGTAAGTAGACCATGGGCAGATAGTCATTAGTAGCAGTACTCACTGGGGGACCAGGGAGACCCTGAAGTCCAGTGAAACCACGGTGTCCTTTCAGTCCTCTCTCACCAGCCTCTCCAGTTTCTCCTTTGTCACCACGGGGACCTTGAGGACCCTAGGAGGCAGACAGAACAAAGCAGGGTGAACTAAAGTTGAACAGGTGGGCAAAGTTGGAATGGCAGTCTTTGTCTCCTGTCATTGACAAATCCTATTATATGACTGTCAGGCACTTACTGGGATTCCCCTTGCTCCAGCTGGTCCTGTGGGACCCATGGGTCCTTGTGCACCCTGGGGAGAAAAACAGAACAGCATTAAAGAGAAGCCCAAAAGGTAGAACACCTACCTGTAACTCTGAGCAAGGGTGTCAGGCTCAAAGCTAATCATTGCCCCATTCAGCTTGACCCAAGTGAGATAGGGTTACTCAGAGTTGCTTTTCAGTCCCTACCCTGCCCTGAGCACATTGATATATAGTCCCGTATCCTGGGAGCTTGGGTGAGATCTTAGTTGGCTCCCCATAGCCAAACATGTCTATAACAAAAGCATACTCACAGATTCCCCTCTATCTCCTTGTTTGCCTGTTGGTCCAACGGGTCCAGGAGAGCCAGGGGGCCCAGGGGCACCAGGACCACCAACAGGACCCGTTTCACCACGATCACCCTGTCAGAACAGAAATACCACACTGTGAGGTGATAGCCCCTCTCTCTTCTTTAATTCAAAACTCTTCAAAAGACACTTTCTGTGGTCCCAAGCCAAAGGGGATCTAAAACCTTCTCCCAGGGCTAAAGGAATCATATCTGGCTCTCAGCATTATTCCCCATCTCCTCCCAATAGAAATAAGGAGATAATTTTTTTAGAACCAGCGCAGAATTTGGTTTTCTGTAGATGTTTTGAACCCTTGTGAAGGAAAAAAAAACACCTTTTGGTGGTTGTTTATGGCAAGGAAATGTGTGCATTTGTCTTTCTGTGAACCTCATGGGACAGTAGGGACCTCAGAGTCATTCTCACCTTGACTCCTGCTGCACCATCTCTGCCTGGAGGCCCATCAGCACCAGGACTTCCCTGTGCAAAGGAAAATAGAAATGAGCTCAGGGCTCCTCTTCTCCCATTCCTGTTGTTTTGTCTGCCCTAGACTTGATAATGCTGTCATTTAGATATCCCTTCAACTGTCTGCTGATGGAAAATATATTGAAACATATTTATTCTTTATAGATGGAGCTGATCCTTTTACAGACCCATTCAAGGATCTTTAGTCGCAACTACCTCCCCATGTTTTCAAGGCTGAATCTTGCCCTATCAACCCATTTATTCTCAAGTTCCCCTTCCTCCTCTCATTTATTTTCATTTTTGTTTTCTTGCCCAGCATTTAATCCTGGGCACTTTTATATCCTCTGCCCTTTAGTTCTGTTCAATTCAGCCACTCCCTAGTACTACTAACCTCCCTATCCCATCTATATTTGTGGCTGCTTAAGAGCATCCTAACAGACTCTCCTAATGATTGCTTCTATTATAAAAGAGCTGGGGTGCTAGAAGAGAAAATATAGATAGTGTTCATTGGACAGGCCAAAATGAAACATCTCCTGGAATTCTGCCTTCTCCATTGCAAGAGTAGGTCCTGTAATAGAATCCCATTGCTCACCTCGCGGCCAGGTTCGCCAGAAGGACCAGTCAAGCCAGGAGGCCCCACAGGACCAGGAGGACCACGATCTCCAGAACTTCCAGGAGCTCCCTGCTTGCCAGGCTCACCCTAGAGAAAGGTCAACAATATAGATATTGAATCCACAATCCCCCTAATAGCTTTCTGCAAGAGAACAGTAGTATTTCATTCAATCTGTTATGAGAGACATGGGAAGCCAAGAACCAATTGATGCCAACAGGTAGCCAGGCCATGCTGAAAGTCTCAATCTTCAGGGCTGGGCCCCGAGAAGAAGCTACCTCTCTTTATTGTTTTCTCCTGCCCTCCATTGTAATCAATGGAACTTGGGTTAGCCACTCCTATCCATAGTTTCAATACCTTCGAATGGAAAGGATAACGAAGGGATGTATCAGGAATCCCCTCATATGGAAGAGGTAGAGGATTTTGGAAATAGTTTGTCGGTAGGGAGAAAGGTTGATATCTGTCCCATGGAACCTCAGTGACAACATGGTTAGTTCTGGTTAGTGCTCCAGACCAATGTCTAATACAAATACAATAACTAGGAGGGATGAATGCTTACTGAAGGGCCAGGAAGACCAGGGAAGCCTCTTTCACCACGCTGACCAGGCAATCCAACAATTCCTCTTTGGCCAGCCAGACCTTGGGGACCTGGAGGACCATCAGGACCCTGGAGGAAGAAGAGACAAAGTTAAAGCCAATCCACACCAATCCCTATGGGGTAACTTTTCAAGGAATAGGATTCATCATGTTCTGATGTGGTTCTTTTCCCTCAAAGAAAAAAAACTCCCTTCTACTTCCCCTCCCCCCAAAATTATCCCATTTACTGGCCATAGGAAGTAAGTGGGAGAGGAACAGGAAGTTTTAAGCTGAGTCCTTGGGAATCAGACACTGACTATATTCATGAGGTGCCCCAAGAAAAAGGAACAAGGCCAGGCCACAAGACTTACGGAGGGACCGTCATCTCCTGGCTCTCCCTTCTCGCCGGGTGCTCCAGCAGGACCTTGAAGCCCAGGATCCCCAGCTCGACCTGGAGGACCACTGTCTCCCCTAGCACCTTTGGGACCATCTTTTCCAGAAGCTCCAGGAGGACCAGGGGGGCCGGGATTACCCTGAAGAAGAAAACAAAAACAATGAGGACCAGATCTCTATGATTTCCTGCTTCAGCTCAACAGTGACCTAGGAAGAATGTACATATGCCTTCAGCTCCCTGGGCAGAGGGCTCTAGAGGATCTGCAAAAAACCATCCCATGACTTCCAGGAACCATTCTTGTTTCCTTTGTATGAGGTAATCTAGCCCCAGTCTGCTTCCCAGCGTTATCCTCTACTTGCCTTCATCTGAATGGTCCAATCTTTATTCCTGGAATGTCTTCCATCTTCCTTTCTAACTACCTAAATTCTATCTATTCCCTCATGGTCCAACCCAAATCCACAGCTCCTGTGAAACTGGTCATGAGTACTCAACCCATCAGAGGGAGCTCTCTCCCTCCTCAGAGATTCCTAGAGAGGCTCCTGAGGACTCAGACTTTTTTCAGTTATTGTGTTATAGGATTAGTTCTCTTTTTATGAATTGTACTTGTCTCCTGGTTGGATAAAAAGCATTATTTTATGGGCCAAGACCATATCTTATATTGCTGTTTTCATAATCCCACACTGTATATGCATAATATAGTGCTGGGCATGCAGTTGATGCTCAATATGTCATAGAATCTGACATAGGAAAAGATTTCTCAGGTCTAGTCCAGCTGATCCAACTTCTGAAGAATGAATTTTCTCTGCTGTAGTTAATTAAAGGCAATTGAGCCCTACTGTTCTTCTCTCTGAGTCAGAAACTTATGGATTCTATATGGGGCATTTAGTCCCAAACCTTCTAGAGAATATTATTCCCAGTTAGTGGAGAAGGTAGGGATCAAAGACAAACGTGTGCCTACTTAAGGGCCAGTTCCCTCTTCCTTCCCACAACTGCTTTTATTGAGCTGTTTTTGCTCCAAGGGGAGCAGTCTTCACACCTAAGGGATTTTTTGCCTGTTCTATTCTTCCTAGTCTGTTCACTTACTCAGGAAGGAAAAGAGGTATTTCAGTGTCAGTCCTCTAAATGCTTGATTTGGGTAGCCTGTCCCAGCCTGTGTGCCAAGATGCTCAGTCCTGCCACCCTCTTCCCTACCCTTAATGCCACATATACACACCCCAATCCCAGAAAATAGAGGGAGAAAACAATAAGGATCAATCACTCACATTGGCACCTGGGGGTCCAACACGGCCAGCAGCTCCTGGGAATCCAGTGGCTCCCTGGGTAGAAAAAGAGAAGTCATTGAACCTGTGACCTAAGAAAAAGCTTGGAGAATTAATCTCTAAGTCTTAGATTCTAGGGGTCTAAGAAGCTCCTATGGTTAGGGTCCTGGGGCTGCAAGGGAAGAAGGTAGAACATGGGAGGTTTTCTATCCATAGGTCACAAGGAAAAAGTGTACCCTCTTGGAGCTGGACCAAGTGTTGACATTAGCTATGTCTCACTGAGCCCAGCCACTAGGCTCCCTAAAAGTGGCACCCACCTTGGGAGGGGACAGGGTGAATAAAGGAAGGAAAAGGAAGTCTGGGGCAAGGTAGAGCAGGCTCCAAAATACATCATGGGTTATTGCATGGGCACAAGCACAAGCCCCACCAATACAACTACTCTCTTGCTTTTGTGGAGTTGATAGGACCCAAGGAGAAAGAACAAAACAGAAGAATGCAAAGAAAGCAGGAATAAGAACAGCAGAACAGATCTGACCCTAGAACAAGCACATGAGGCTTATCCACTCCTTTCTATCTCTTTTGAATGCTTTTCAGGAGCTCTCTCCAGATGGCTTGAAAGCATAACAGAGATACCTCAGACTGAGAGCCTCTTAAATAGCATTGAGGAGCTGAGAAAGGTCCCTGTATGCTCCCAGACCTTACTCCCTCTTTCCTATAATCTCCAAGCTCTACCTCCCTCTGGTTCCTACCAAAATGGGTTGGGGAAGGATGGAAAAAGGACAGGATGATACTCACAGGAGGACCCTGGGCACCACGGGCTCCTTTAGGACCAGTCACTCCAGTTGGACCCTTGAATGGGAAAAAAAAGAGTTGAGTGAGTTGGAGAAGATAAGAGTGATATGCTATCTTAAAGGATCCCTGGAAATCATAAAGGAAGGAAAAGGCCCCACATGTGCAAGAATGTTTGTGGCAGCCCTTTTTGTAGTGGCTAGAAACTGGAAATTGAATAGATGCCCTTCAATTGGAGAATGGCTGAACAAATTATGGTATATGAATATTATAGAATATTATTGTTCTGTAAGAAATGACCAGCAAGATGATTTCAGAGAGGCCTGGAGAGACTTACATGAACTGATGCTGAGTGAAATGAGCAGAACCAGGAGATCATTATACACGGCAACAACAGTACTATATGACGATTAATTCTGATGGACATGGCTCTCTTCAACAATGAAATGTTTCAAACCACCTCCAATTGTTCACTGAAGAAAGCCATATACACCCAGAGAGAGGGATGTGAAATGTGGACCACAACATAACATTCTCATACTCCTTGACTTGATGTTTGCTTTCATTGTGTTTCCTTTATTTGATATATCTTTTGTGTAGATAAGATTTTTCTTGCACAACAATGACAAGTTTGGAAATATGTATACATATATTCGATTTGCCAATATTTTAACATAATTAACATGTAGTGGATATCCTGCCATCTAGGGGAGGGGTGGGGAGTTGGGGGGAAAAATTTGTAACGGAAAGCTATGTAAGGGTTATTGTTGAAGAATTACCCACACATATGTTATGCAAATAAAATAAAATTTAAAAAAAAAAGGATCCCTGTTTTGGGGACCAGAAATCACAAAAGAGAATTTAGACAATGGATTCATAGTACTGAATGATCAGAACTAGAATCAGTTCAGAAAGTTCAGACAGATATGCATCTCTCTTATTTGGGGAGATCTCTGGGGATGGAGATGCCAAACCTCCATTGGACATCTGCTACAGTATCTCACAAGGCCTGCACTCCAGGAAATTTTTCCTGACATGCTACCCTAAACCCCATTATTCATATGGAGATGCAGTAATTGGTTCTATTCATTACAGACATAGAAAATGGTTGGTCTCTGCTTGGTTCTAAAGACACACATAATTCCCCCTTGCTCCAGGAATGAGTTAGCCATCCTGAGCTTTCTTCTCTGAATTCCCTCTGATCTTTCCAGTAGCTTCTCCCTTAAATTCAGAAATATAGATATCAAAGTATTGACTTTTGCTGCCCCTAGGTCTGGGCTTATGCAGAAAAAAATCAAACTATTCCTAAATAGCTAGATCCTGAGCAGAAGTCTAATTGAAGCCCAGAGAAACCCCCATGAAGGTACAGTTAGACCACTGAGATCTACCTCAACCTTCCCCTCATAGCCATGACCATGACCTTTTATGTCCAGCTTACCCTAACCAGGACGGATACTTCTGTCTCTCCTGGTAGTGAATCCAGACTTCTAGACTAGATTTTTAAGAGAAGTTAGTGCTACCCACCTGAGGCCCAGGTGCTCCAGATGGACCCTGAGGACCAGGGGCACCAGCATCTCCCTTCTGGCCAGATTCTCCTTGTTCACCCTTAGCACCAGGCTGACCATCAGCACCCTGTTTCACAAAAGAATAAACATGAATGAGAGATGAGAAAAATAGTTGATACTCCTCCTCCAGTTGATGTGGGGGGGATGGGTATGCGTGTGTTTGTATGTGTGTTTTGTGTTATGTATTGTATTGGAAAGCATGCTGTACCCCTCTTAAAAGGAGAAGATTAGAGAGAGAGCCAGAGTTTTCTCCAAATCTTTCTCCTACTTCCTCATCCTCTACAGGTCAAGACAAAATCCCAGAATGCACAGACCTACTAGATCACCTTACATATTACATCCAAAACAGGAAAAAAGTTTACTGTAGTGGAATGATGGCATGAGGATCTATAGACTTTGGGATATATTGAAATGGGAATATCTTGTTTCATTACATAATTATCCCCTTGAAACAATATAAGAACTGCATGAAAATCCTTCTTAGAGGCTAAGCTATCTGGACAGAAAGATAGGTAGAGCTCTATGAAAGTTTAGGGTTAAGAGAGACAGAAATAGAAAGAAACAGAAAGGCTTGCTATGATTTCCTGGCCTTTGCTGGGAGTCCTGTGTGCCCCCAAATACTCTCTGGATTTCTTCATAGAACCAAAGCAATTCTCTGGGCTTGAGAAAAGTTAATTTAACAGAGGAGAACCTAGAGAGACCCTGGAAAAGTGATCCACATCCCATTCTAGAGGTCATAGTGAACTGAATGGCAAACACAAAGATCCAATGATTCAATAGATAAAGTTACTTACAGGAGGACCTGCAAATCCAGCTGGGCCAGGGGGTCCAGTCTCTCCACGTTCACCCTAAAATACAAAGAGTCCCAGTGAGCAGGTGGGCAAGACTCCCACAATTTGATTGCCTTCGTTCCCACCCTGTGACCCAAAGACAGGGAGAGGCAGTGGCCACCTTGAAGTCCAGACTAAGCCATAGAAAAGGGAGACTGCTAATTTTGGGGATTTAGCATGCCTCCCCCCAGTGCTAATAAACAGCTGTCAAAATTGGAAACCTTAAGTGTCAGGTCCTGTAGTCTAATGGTCAGGATGCTCCCTGATAGAAAATTCCATTTTGATTAAAACTTCTTGAATGTAAAAATTCTTCTGACCAGTTCCTATTTGCATTTATGTTAGAGCAATGATTTCTATATTTCACTAATATGCTCTAAGAACTAGATCTAGCACATGGATTCTTAATTAAGGGTCCATAGACCCCCAAAGGATCTTTGGACAGATTCTAAGATTACATAAGCTTGGAAATTTTTAATATTTTGATTACTATATTCCAACATAGTTGGCTTCCTTTGTAATCTGATCAATTTCATTTTATGCACTTAAAAACATTATTCAGAAGTTTCATTAGATTTTCAAAGGAATCCATGACACACAAAAAAGCTAACAATTTCTGACCTAGATCAGAAAGTAACTGAAGATTCCAGGATCCTTTGACAAAAGAATAAATGCAGCTTCAGAAATCTATTTTTCAGCATAATGGTCCTAAGCAACAAACAATGCTATAGCCAATGAAACTCAAGTATCCAGTTTTTTCTAATTCATTGTTTTCCATGTTCCAACCAAGGCCCAAAGAGAAGGAAAGGTGCACCTTCCCTAGACAATCTTCAGTCTCAAGTACCAGCTAGCTAGAAAATGATTTCAGGGCACCAAAGAGATTTCTTCTCAATAATAAGAAAAATAACTCACAGGGGCACCACGGGCACCAGCACTTCCAGCAGGACCAGGGGGGCCAGATTCACCCTAAAAAGAAGATAAAGAAACAGTTGAAGGGAAGCAGGGAATATACAGTGACTTCAGTATGACACCAATAAATACAAGATTCATGCAATAGAAACCCCCCATAATATAACCCAATTATTCAGCCCAATAGCCCCTGCTTGGAGGTGCCCTCAGATTACAAAGGGAGAGAAGAGTCCTAGGTGATGGGCAAGGAGAAAAAAAAGTATTTAGAGAGCTTAAAATGAAGAAATACAAAGAGGAATCTCCTGATTTACAATGGGAGCTTTATCTGTGGACACTGACAGCTGTGACATGAGGGAGAAAAAACTAATAACTCACCTTCTCACCATTTGGACCAGCAGGGCCAGGGGGGCCAATGGGACCAGTCAGGCCCTAGACAAAAGCGAGATAAAACATTGGGACAGCATCTGGGACACATCAGAGACCCTCCAGAAAACATTCAGCCACTGATCCAGATGACTCTCTTAAACTCTTTAAATTTCATTAACTTTCTTATTTGCTCCACTCTGCTCTTCTTCATTCCCCTTCTCAACTAGATTGTTCCTGCCTCTGCTTTACCCACAATTTTTGACTCCCAAAGCTTTTGGATTTCTGTCCTCATACCCTGGGATTAAGTGCAAGAAAATGAGCCCCAGAGATAGTGTCAATCATACCTTTTGAATGTGCCTGAAATCTGCCAACTAACACAATTCCCTTTACTTACTCTGCCACCATCTTTGCCAGGAGCTCCCTCGGGGCCTTTTTCACCAACATCACCCTAAGAAGATAAAGATAAGATTTAATTTATTTAAACCACCACTCCATTGCAAATATCTCCTTAAGTGGAGTCTGAGCCTGCCCCCCCCTCCTCCCCCAATGCTCAGACTCAACTCAGAGCTACTGAGATGACCAAGTTTGGAGAAGGATTCAAGCACTTGTGGAGGAGGTCAAAGGGTCAAGAAGACTGTTCACACTGACAAGCAGGGTTGAATTAGCTTGTGCTAGAAAAGCTGATAAGGGAGCCCTATCCTTTGCTTAATTGGAAAGAATGCAGTGAAATGGAAAGGAGATAAGACAAGAAGAAACTGTGTAAACTTGGAGGACAAATGGATAGAGAAAACCTCTTAATGTGAACAGCAATCTATAAAACAAATCTAGGGAGCAAAGGAAAGGGACTATTTTTAGAGTAGAGGCAGAAATGAGAAGGATGTTTATTTGTGGCGGGGAGAAGTGGTATGAGAGCGCCATGGATGCCTCAAGGAAGGAGGGAGATATGGAAGTAGAAAAGGGCATTGTCCTTCATCATTCTGATGGGGAAGAGGGAGTAGAAAAGAGAAAGCTTCTGGAAATCAAGAACACAACACAATAATCTAGATTATGGTCAATGATAGAAGGATACTTCCATTCAGGAAAGTTCTAATTATATAGCCTCCAGGGGTCGTTCTTTTCCCGGGGAATTTCCAAGTACTTCAAAGAAGAAGGAGGACCATTATTTGGATCCCAAAGCCAGAGAAACTGGTCTGGGCTCCCATACATCCAGGCTTGTGATGTCATAAAAAGTCAAATATCCTGATTTCTAGACTACCATTCTAATCATCAGACTTTGTCCCTTCCCACTTTGGGGCCACTGAGCCATTGACCAAGATGTCATTCTAAACCACTTTCCAATAATGGGCTCCCCAGAGTATATTTAAGAGCAATCCAGGGACATAATATAGAATGAAGTGAGACAGGTGAGAATTACTTACTCTGTCTCCCTTTGGCCCAGCAATACCAGCTGCACCTCTCTCACCAGGCATTCCTTGCAGACCTGGGGGACCTTGAGCACCATTAGGACCAGCTGGACCAGTAGCACCCTAGATTGAAGAGAAAGTTTGTGATGTGAATTACCAACAACTAGGCTCCAAGGGTAAGGAGGCCTTTTCCTTCCTGTTCTCCCACTTATATCTATATAGTCTTCTTTCTGCCTATATACTATCTTTCCCCATGCTATCCTTTGCTCTCTCTCCTTTATGGATACTTCTCAGTCCTTTCTTCTGGAAAGTGGAAGCAGAGTTTTTGCAATGTCTCTGAGCAACATGACAAGATCTTACCCCCAAATCTTCAGGACCCACTTACTTTAGGACCATCAGTGCCAGGAGTTCCAGGGAGACCCCGGGCACCCTGCAGACCTTGAGCACCAGGAGAACCACGTTCACCTGGGAAACCACGTTCACCCTATGGTAGAGGAAATCAAAGAAAGATCAGGAAGTAGAACAGGATTAGGGATATCATCCTCATTACTAGGAGTAGAGAAAGAAGGGTTAAGAGTAGAGATAAGGATGGGGAGATGGGGAACACTTAACTCAATGTAGCATTAATCTATAAGAAGAACAGATTTTGAGGCACTGAGTAGAATAGAATAAAGGGAAGGATAAGTCCCAGGAAAATATTCCATTCATTTGAATGGCCAGAGCTCTGATATAATGTAACATTATACTTACTCTAGGGCCTACAAGACCAGGAGCACCAGCTTCACCAGGGACACCCTAGGAAAACAGAAGGATATAAGATAGAGAAGAAGTTTCCAGAAGTCATAAGGGGTGGGTGCCCCAGCAATGGTTTGCTTTGGGGCCCATAGAAGCAGACTCCAACAGTGAAGTGAGCTCACTGGGGAAGTATTCTTAGCCTGGGAACTTAGGTGGCTACACTGCTTGCCTCTGTATGGAAAGGATGGAGTCCATCTCAATAAAATGGGTTTTTGATAGAATTCTTATCACAGAGCACCATTAGGATACATGTCTACATTCAACATACCTTGTTGGGAGTGCAAAGAGCAACAACAGAGTTTTTTCCCTCAAGATGAATAGGTTATAGACACTCACCTGATCACCTGGTTTTCCACCTTCACCTGGAGGGCCAGGAGGGCCAGGTAGTCCCTAGAAGTCAAAGAGATACATATTAAACATAGCATGAAGAAGTGCCTTGGTCTTTACTCACATACACTCAGGCTTGTGTTTAAGCAGGCATGAGAAGTCAAATGTCCTGACTTATAGACTACCATTCTAATCATCAGACTTTGTTCCTTTCTTTTCTGGGCCACTGAGCCATTGACCAAGGTGTCATGTTAGGAAGCTGCCATTCTAGACCACTTCCCAACAATGGGCTCTCCTGAGTATATTTAACAATCCAGGGACATAATCTAGAATGACATGAGATGGATGAAGAATTAGTATCCTTGGCTCAAACTTGATCTCAAAGAGAAGTAACAATGGATGAATACTTTAAACCTAGCATGGAGTGACAGCTTTCTTCTCCATTCCTTCTCAGCAGGCAATAGGTGCTCTCTCTCTCTGGTAGTGTACACTATCAGAGTCCAGAAACAACTCTCATCTAATCCATTCTTAACTTGGAAAAAAGATTGAATCTGGCACTTACCTGGAAGCCAGATGGTCCAGGAGCACCTTGCTCACCCCTCTCACCAGCAGGGCCCTAAAGGAGATAAGAGAATTGGTAAATAGAATGCACTACTGAACAATTGAAAGGCACAATAGGAGAGGTCCTTTAAGTAAAGAATATAGCAAGAAACTGTAGAAGCTAGGAACTTCCTGGACTTTCCAATATTGAGGGTGCATATATGAATGGCATATATACCACACACTAAAAAACCTGCAATTCTCCCTATTTAGTAGTTTATATCACTAGAAACCCTGATAGGAATTCAGTGTAGCATAATGGTTCATGTTCCACCCATTTCCCAAGGACCTTTTGGGTTGTGGATGATGTTAACTTAGAACTTAAATGTTTGAGAACTGTCAGGGTCAAAATCTTCTAACATATCTAGATGGACTGGGGCATTTCCCATCTCTGATACCCATATCCATGAGAGATTATACAAGTGCTTACTGCTGGTCCAGGGGGTCCTGAGGCACCTGTTTCACCATCTTTGCCAGGAAGGCCCTAAAAAGAAAGAAATAAAAGGGATCTCAGGTGACTTCAAGAAACATTCCCTCTTCTGTTTATCTGGCATTCTAATTTCAGGGTCCCAGATATCTTTTCCCCAAGTCATCTATCTATCTTTCTTTCTTTCATCTTTTCTTTCTTTATTCCTTCCTTACTTCCTTTTTTCCTTCCTTTCTTTTGTTCTTTCTTTTTTTTTTTAACAATTCCATGAATAAAATCTGCTTTCCAATAGCATAGCAATGCACTCATTGTTAAACTTCCTAATTTCTCAGCATCCCTTCTATAAGCCCACATTTTTCAGCTCTCTTTCTGACTTTACCTCCATCCTCTCTTTGAATTCCAATGTTCTTCCTAGTTCCACTTCTTTTTTCTTGTTTTGGAATCAATTCTCATGCAATACTCATTTCTTTTCAAATTGCTGGGTTTTCAATGTCTTTCCCAAATCTTCACATCCCACTCCCACAATGAAGGCTTTCCAATTTACATCCCAATGTCTACCCAATCCAATGTCTCAAAGCAGCCAAAGGTTAAAGTCTAAATGTTTCAGAGGATTTCTCTGGGCTCCTTCACTGTGTGGGCTTCAGAAAGAAAAAAAAATCAACCAATGACTATAATGAAAGACACCATTTTTTCAATCTGTCCTTTCTTGAGGGTGATGTTTATTAAAATGTTTTCTTCAATATTCCCTTTTTGCCTTCCTAGACTCACAGCTGCTGTGAAGGTATAGAAATAAATGTGACCAAAGGAAGTATAATTACCCTTAGTCCAGGAGCACCAGGTAGTCCTTTCTCACCAGCCTTGCCAGCTTCTCCCTAGTGGAAAGAAAACATAATCTTGTAGTTAGGAGGCCTGAATTAATTCAAAGCCATTTGGACAAGCAGAGTCCTTGAGAGAATGATGCACTGGAATAAATGTTCCTAAAAGGCAATTAGGTAGCAGATCAAGGATAAAGCACATTGCCAATTGCATATCCAGTTTGAGGTAGGAGATATGTCGGGATAGTTCAAGAACATTGTACCATGTTGCAGTGTCATGCCCAAGACCATTAAAAATTAAAACTGAGGGGCAGCTTGGTGGTGCAGTGGATAGAACACCAGCCCTGAAGTCAGGAGGACCTGAGTTCAAATCTGGTCTCAAACACTTAACACTCCCTAGCTGTGTGACCCTGGGCAAGTCACTGAACCCCATTTGTCTCAGCAAAAAAAGCAAAAAAAAAAGTTGAAAAAGAAAAAAAAATTAAAACTGAATGAGAGGGCAGGTAGTTCTGAGAAGAATTGTGTTAACCAGAACTTGGGTACTTTGGCTTCATGTAGTACAGAGCTTACATGAAAAGTTGGTGCTACACACAACGCTAAAAATGATGTTTTCTTTCAATTTAAGATTAGCAGTTCATGAACTAGAAATGGCAATGAATGTAAAATAGGAGGGCTAATATTATATAAGGAAAGGGAAAAGGCAAGATATGACTTACATTGGCACCTTTAGGACCAGGGAATCCCATGACACCAGGCTGCCCACGAGCTCCCTGAGGTCCTGGAGGTCCAGGGCGACCATCCTCACCAGGGGCTCCCTAGAAAAAAGGATATGAATTTCAGACACTAGAAATTGTCCCTCCAAGTCTATGTACACAGCATCATATAAGAGCCAAGAATTCAAACTAGCAATATCTAATAATAAAGGTCTTAGCATGAGAATTTTCTAATTTCATAATAGTTATATTAATTACATAATGGAGTGCTTGCCTAATAAACACTAATCTAGAAAGGAAACATCCTGGGCTTTCTTCTACCCCAAGAAAAGGGACAATTTCCTTGGAGCAACATATTTTTGGTTCTAATTATCTTCTTCATGGACCATACATGCTATTTAATATACAATACCTAGCTCCCAATAAATACAGTTCCAATAAATAAATCTCAAATATGCTACCAGCCAAATAGTCTACCAAACAGCTTACCAACCAAAAAATAGTCTATTACAAATTGTATGCTGTCCCCTACCCACAGCACCCATTCTTAACTTGTCACATTCCCAAATATACTTTCTCCTGACACATCATTCTTCTTTCCTAACCCCAGAAAATTAGATCATTTAACTTACAGAAGGACCAACTTTGCCTTGAGGGCCAGCATCACCAGGGCGACCAGTCAGACCCTGTGTACAGGAAAGAAAACTAATATCAGGAGGGGTGGAATCGTGCTTCCCCTTCATTAGCTCACATGATAGTTCAGGCTCTTTTTTTTTTTTTTTTTTTTTGGTCTTGGAAAGGGACAAGAGGAAGAGTACTAGTCATCTACTAAAGTAATTAATCATAAGATCCAAATGGGGCAAAGGGGGGTAGGTGGCAAGCTCAGAATCCAAAAGAATGAGCATCTGATTCCAATATCCTTCTTAGAATGGAAGGGGCCCACAGCTTGGAGTCAGATCCAGAGTCATCCTTGAATGCCAACTCCTGATGCTAAGCTTTTGTAGTTTGTATTTTATATTCCTTTTGTTTAGCATCACCCAGACACCTTCGATGTAAACTGTGTCCTTGACTATGTGTCCCCTGATTGTAGGGGGGGAGGGCTGGAAAGCCCTACCCTCTATTCATTGCAAACTTCACTTTCAATTCAACCAGATATTCATAGGCAAACTTGCAACTCAATCAGAAATCTTGGCCTAGGATGCAATCACTGCCCTTTACAGAAACTAGTCCTTAATTTCACCAGCCTGAAGCCTTAGAAGGCAAAATAAAAGGATGACTCCGAACCCCGATCTTTGCTGATTCCTACAAGGGGAAAGACCTGCTGAGGTCCTGCTCAGTATAAACCTATCTTGACTTATTCCTACGGCAGGAAAAGCCCACTGAGCTAATGTTCAGTATAAGCCCACCTTGGCTGATTCCTACAAGGGGAAAAGCCCTCTGAGCCACTGCTCAGTGTTAATTAATCTTTGCTAATAACCCACTTTTACTTCTCCCCTTTTGGAACTGTCCCGCCAAAAAAGTTACTTCTCTGAGGCTATAATAAATCCATTTTGCCATAAATCTCTCCCCTCATGTTTTGGGGTTCGTGGATTCCTCCACGAACTGGACTGGCCAAAAGGGGATCCCTTCTCCCCTTTTCTCACACCTCATCAACTTGGAGAGCAGATCCTTCCTGCAAAAGGATGTGGAAGTGAGCATATATGTATGTGTATGTTATTCCACAGACCTTAAAGAGATAAATTGTTCCATTTTACTTTGTCCTTCCTACATTTACTATGATACTGGTCACCTTTTCCGATCTTTGCCTGTTTTGCAAATGCCCAACAAAGCTCTCTTTCCAAAGTCTATGACCACTGATACATGGGTATGAAAGTCATCTCTGTGTCTGAGAAACATCTCTCTAAAGAGGTTGATGAACTTACTCTAGCTCCAGGGAGACCAGGTTCTCCAGGACGGCCAGGGTCACCATTGGCTCCTTTGGGACCACCAAGACCACTGGGTCCACGCTCACCAGGGGCTCCCTGTCCACAGGGAAGCAAAAAAAGGAGATAATTAGAAGGAAACCCATATAACATCTAGCCTGGGGCCAAAGCTGAAAGCCATGGAGCAGGCAAACAAGTTCTGGGGCTAGTTTCAGGATAAAGTAAGATATATTTACCTTGGGACCTGCCAGACCATCCTGGCCTGGGAAACCACGGTTGCCAGGAGCACCCTGGGAAGAAAGAAAGGTGAATCAGTAAGAACAGACCCTGCTCAGATCATTGAAACTAGAGAGTATCACCTTTTTTCTGCCCCAAAACAAGGTTCTTTGGACTTCTTTCTTAATGCGGGTGGAGTAGGGCAAGATGTTAAGAATAATACCCTAAGGCTACTCCTTCACTATGAAGAAACCCAAAGGATTTCATGTATGTTATCACATGGAAGCACCTTAAATGAAGAAGGAATAATTATCTCCAGTTTTTGTTATGGGATAGGGAATAGAAGGGAAATTGATAAGTCCTCAGAATGTGTCCACCTAGAACTTGATTTAAAAATTTCCTCTACAGCATGACCCAAACTAATCATCTAACCTCCAATGGAAAATCTCCAATGGCAGAGGAGGTTATGACTTCTCAAGACAGTCAATTCTACTCCTGGATATAGCAATAGTTGTTAAGGGTATTTGTCCAAGGTCACACAACACAGCAGTCCCTGTTGAGGCCAGGATTAGGAACCATCTCTCTAGAATTCAGCCTAGTGGCTTTTTTAGCCACATCCCACCATTAGGATGGTTCTACTTACTCTCTCTCCAGGAGGACCCACAGGTCCAGCAGCACCAGGTTCTCCACGGGCACCTCTCTTGCCTTCTTCACCAGCTGGACCAGGAGGTCCCTGGGGTCCAGCAGGGCCCTGAGGAGAAAGCACAAAAGAAAAGTCTGCTGAGAATCTGGATGCTTCTTGGAGGCAGTTGCCATTCTGGTAAATCTAAGAAGCCCACAATCCTTTCCTGGGAACAGAATATGTTCTCATGAAATTCATCCTTAGGAGAAGATGATTTGATTGGTAAAGATTGTGGGTTGATATAGAAGGACACACTGGACAGTTCCCATGCTATACATGGTGGCCAGAAACAAACTCAAATATATGGAGCAGCAAACCTAAAAAAAAGAGCCACTGTCAAATGTTATGAGGACATTGTTGACCCTGAATATTAACGAAAAAGGGAAAGCAATTAGAAAATTACTAAGTGAATTTATCTAGCAACAGGGCCTAAACTAAAAATTAAAACAATAAAACAAAGTTAGGAAAGGATCTCTGGAAATTACAGGAAGCAAGTGATAAGCCCATTTCTATAGTGGGAGGTCAAGACAAGTGCTACACAGCTCTTTTTGTGGTAGCAAACAATTGGAAAATGATTGGGGAATGGCTGAACAAGTTGTAGTATATGAAGATAATGGAATATTATTATTCTATAAAAATGATGAACAAACTGATTTTAGAAAGGCCTGGTAAGATTTACATGAACTGATGCTGAGCAAAACAAGCAGAACCAGGAATACATTGTACACAATAATGGCAAGAATGTGCGATGACACACAGCTGTTAAGTGCCTAATGCTGAATTTGAACTTGGGCCCTCCTGACTTTGAGAGCCAGGGCTTTATCCACTGGCTCTATCCATCTAGCTGCCCCTAACGTGGGGTTTTCTAAACCAATATGGCTCTGCCCTCCCAACCTCTATTCCCCCCCCCCTCCATTCCCCACCACGAGGGGAATTTGAAGCAAGGTCTTAGCATTCTAAGACATTAATAATCACATTCAGGGCATTGAGCTTTCTCTAACAGGTATCTATATAGACAGGCTGATTCTTCCATCCCAGGATAGCCTCATTTCTCCTCTCCAGTAAGTAAGTAAAACTAGATCATCTAGATTATAGATGGCTCTAGGTAGCTGGATATGAAACTCAACATCTCCAGCTACCATATTTTGTTTAGGGTTCTCTATTCCTAGATTTCCAGGAAATATTTTGGTAATGGGATCAGAGTCTAAGTTCAGGAAGGGACTTCACAGTTTGTCTAACTAAAACGTAACTTAAGAATTCTCTCTATAGCATGCCCCAAACTATGGAAAACTTCCAACAGCAGAGGAGGTTATGACCTCTCAAGACAGTCATTTCTACTCCTGGATGTAGCAATAGTTGCTAAGTTTTTCTTTATATCAAATCTAAATCTGCCTCTCAGCAACTTAAAAGTTCTACCCTCTAAGACCAAGCAGAATAGCTTCAAACCTTCTATCCCATAACAGACCTTCAGGAGCCTAAAGAGACAGCCATCATTTCCTTCTTGAGTTCTTTGTTTCCTATTTGCTATACTCTCCACTCCCCTTACCACCATGATTTTCCTGCTAAATAGTAGGAATGCTTCCAAGGCTCAAGCATAAGGCAAAGACATATAACTTTATCTTTGTCCTTTCCTCATGGCACCAGGAAAAACTTAAATCAGTCACACTATTCATCTAAGAATTTAGCCAGTGGTAAAGAACTGGCCTATGGTAAAGGACCATCTTCATATCCTTATTAAATAGTCCTGAGGGGAAAAAATATGTCTCCCAGGTGATCGAATTGTCCAAGCTTAAGGATAGGAGCTCTGAGCTGACTGGATTGGTTCTAAGACAGGGAGAACAACAAATAAAATGATCCTAAAGCTTCAGTCCCAGATACTTACAGTTTCTCCCTTGGGTCCATGTTCTCCTTTGAAGCCAGCAATTCCAGGTTCTCCCTAAAGGAAGAAAAAAAAAGATTTTCATTCTTAATTCTGTTCACTATAAAATTAAAATGGTGTGTGTGTATGTAATGTGGAAAAACAGTTCAGGTCTGACTAAAGATTGGAAGATAGTAGATTTAGGACTGGAAGGGACCTTAATGATCATCTAAGCCAAATGCTTCACTTTTTTTTTTAATAGAGGAAGAAACTGATGCTTAAAAGGGTTAAATGATTATCAAAGGCCATATGATTATGTTTCAGATCTGCTGATTCCAAATCCATCATCCTTCCTATTATTCCATAAATGAAGGGATGAGATGCTTTCTGACTCAGTGAAGGGAAGTCCCTCAGGATTCAGTGTAAGCTTGAAGCCCTTACCGTTTGACCTTTGGGACCTAGAGGGCCAGTTGCACCTTGGGGACCAGGAGGACCACGAGGACCAGGGAAGCCTGGGGCACCAGCAATTCCAGGAGCACCCTGTCAATATCAAGCAAAGAATAGTCAGAGCTAAAGGGGAGGTATGCTCCACTCTAGGGGTGTGGAGTGAGAAAATAGAGGCAATTTGTGTGTGAGAGAACTTCCATATTCTTTCCCTGTTCCTTCTTTTACTTCTGCTTTTACCGTATGCTTGTGATTGGAATAGTTACATGGACTCATATACCAAATTCACTTTCCTACTTTTATTTAAAGGGAGTATTAAATGTTAGCTTCTATGGAAGGCTCATCCTAACTAAAAGATGCAAAACTGAGGAACTCATAATCCAGTGATTAACACTATGCAAGCTTTTAAAAAATAAAAATTTAAAGCAGTGATCATAGTCACATGTTCCAAAAAATTAAATCAAGTAAAGGTGAGCCTTAAAGGATACACAATATACAATAGAACTATTTCATCTCCTTAGATTATAATTTTAGAGAAAGAAGGTATTAAGTTCTGAATCCCTTCCCTGAGAGAGCCGTTCCCTGGTCTCTCTTCTCACTACCCAGAGAAAACTAGATTTCTCTCAGTCTAGGACAATGAAGCTAAACTGGAAGGATGAAAAACCAAAGGATAACACTTACAGCAGATCCTTTGGCTCCAGGTATCCCATCAGCTCCAGGGTTGCCCTAAAAAAAGAGTGACATTATTGGAGCAACAGAAAAAGAACCTCTCTCTCTATAGGGAGGATAATTGCAAGGCTTAGGATTGACACTGTTTTCAAAATAATAAATGCTTTTGTTATAGGTAACAAAATTGAAAAAATAGATAACTTTAAATTGCTGATTACTTCTTCCAGGAGAAGGTTAGGACTGAAAGAAGGAGGTCTCAGGAGCAAAAATAGAAAGTCTGAAGGGCTTGTTTAGAAAGAAAACTTCAGAGATTATAACTCATTAGGGGTGAAGAAATAAAGACAATCCAATTCATCTCATTTGCAGTGAGATGTAGGAATAAAGACAAAAAATCAGTGAATTCTGAGGACTCCCAAGGAAAGGGAATAAGAGGAACAAAAGCCTTGGATCCACTGAAGTAATTTATCAAACACCAAGCATTTTTTAGATATTTGCTATGTAATAGGCAATATGCTAAGTGATGGGAGAATACAAGAAAAAAATCAACTAGTTTTAAGTCCCAGAGAGATTAATTTTTTTCTAGAAACAATATATGCAAATAGAAATATGTATAAAACATATACCAGGTGGGAAAGTCTCATTTAAGAATGTTTAAGCCAAAATGAAAATCAGGTATTCTAAAAAGCAAACATGAAGGAGTGTATTCCAAGCATGAGACATATGCCTAGTGCAGAGACAGGAAAGATGAACAAGTAGACTAATTTAGCTAAAATGAAGAATGTAGGAAGGAGAATAATAAATGACTAAAAAGATAAGTTGAAGCCAGATTATAAAGAGCTTTAAATGCCAGAGGAATCTCCATCCTAGAATTATTATATAGTGATTATATAGGATTAGGGAGTCACATTGGCATTTATTGAATGGGGGTGGGGGTGTGTGATGTGGTCATACCTATGCTTTAGGAAAATCACTTTGGCAGCTAGGTGGAGAATGAATTAGCAAAGGAAGAGACTAACTAATTAGTACAAGTGAAAAATAACAGGACAAATGTGAGAGTTATTATAGAAGCAGAATTTTACTCTTCTCCTGCCTATATGTTCTTCCAATAACTTCTAAGGGTATGGAATCCTGTTTTCTAGATTTTCTGGATAAGGGATCAGCCCTATGATTCAGGGAGTTTGGGAATGAGTAGGTCCTGATCTGATATACTGCTGTTCTCAGCAAACTCCTTATTGTCTTCTGCACCGCTCCTCCACAGGGCCAACCCCTTATCCCTCCCAGGGTCATTTATGCTGAAGAGCAGTTGTCACTTACAGAGGCTCCTGCAGGTCCAGGAGACCCAGGAGTACCAGATTCACCTCTAGGACCCTGAGCACCTTCAGGACCACGGGCACCAGTAGGACCAGCTTCTCCCTAAAAAGTGAGGAATATAGACATCATTAAAATGAAGGGAATAAAGGAAAGAAGCTGTTCAAGTTAGTAAGTAAAGTTTATATGCCAATTACATGTAGATTATAGAGACTCTAGGTTCCAAACACAAATCACATATACATGTTCACACATGTAAATGCAACCACATACACACATGCATGTTTTTGGTGATATGTGTTTGCAAATGTATGCATACATTCATAAATAAAAGCATATATTAAGTAACATTCTTGAATTTTAAGTGAGCCTCCTTAATTTAGCCATGAGCTACTCTGAGAGGATGTATTAAGTCAAAAACTATAGACTTGGGAAATATAATTTTTCAAGAGGCCAAAAAGAAGGGCTCCTAAAAACTGAAGCCACAAGAGGTAGGATATCTGCTTCCTCCAAACCAATTGTTTCTTGACAAACTTCTTTCTCTGAAATACTGTGGTCATTATTTTGCCTTGTGAATAGTCACAAAAGAGTATTACAATTAGAAGCTATGATAATAGTAACTGGGTTCCCATCATCATCATCATCATAGTAGAGTTGAAAAGTCTGCTGATCTTCTACGTCATTAATCACTTAACCTTCTCCTGATTCCAGCTGACCTCATACATTCATTTCCATAGAGCAGAGTTAGAGTGTTTCCAGAGCTGCTCAGAGTCGTTAAAATTGATGAGTTGGAACAAAGATCCTCTCAACCTAGCGGGTGTAATTATACATACCCTGGAGCAGTCTACAAGACAATTTTTATTTTCTTACACTGTGTGACTTACACATTTTCTCCTGAAAATTATAACTTTTTAAAACTTTTTTTAAAAACATTCAGAGAGAGGAGCGGAGCAATTAACCTGAAGAAAGGGCAAAGGCTGCTCAAATTTCTGGGTTTGCCTTTTCCTCTTATCTTCCGTTTACAATCATTATTTTGTAAAGGCCAAGTGCCTTCAACTTGTTCTGTCCCTCTTTATGGTGGCTCTCCTTCACCTGGCTCCCAGGGCCTCAGCTACTGTCTGGTTGTCATGGAAACCCCAGGAGGGAAAAGCAACCTGATACCAGTTGACCTCATTCATTTCCTGGCCTAAACTCAGCAAGATTTTCCAGGAAATTTCACACTGGATTTCTCTGGAGTCACAGAGGCCTTTCCCTGAGCTGTAATCTCCCATTGGCCTCTATTACTCCTCTGAAGAATTCTATTAAAATGACTCTGAAAGGTTTGCTTTTTTTTTTCATTTTTTTCCACGGAGTAGTAGGGATGACATGGGGACATAGTAAAGATAGTGATGCAAAAAAAAAAAAAAAGAAAGAAAGAAAAGAAAAGTGTGTCAATTCAACATCAGAAGGAGACAGAATATAAAATACTTGGGAATCTTCCTACCGAGACAAATATAAGAATCATATTAAAATAATTTTAAAATAATTTTTAGAGAAATGAAGACAAATGTCTTTAATTAATTACATTAATCACCTTTGGACTTTGCTAATATAATAAAAAATTATACCTAAATTAACATAATTTAAAGATTCAGTGCCATATCAATCTAACTACCAAAGTTTGTATAAGTAGAAAAATAACAAAATCAGCTGAGGGAACTAAAGGTCAAAAATCTCAAAAGAACTAATTTTTTTAAAGTGGGGAAAAGATTCTAGCAGTACCAGAACTTAAACAATAATACAAAACAAAAGGCATCAAAACTGTTTTGGTATAGGCTAGAAAATTAAAAATTTAATCAGTAGGATAAATTAAGTACATAAGATGCAGAAAAATAGAAAATAATGCCCTACTGTTTGATAAATGCAAAGACTTCAATTAGTGGGGAAAGGGCTCGTTTTTTTTTGACAAAAAATGCTGGGAAATCCAGAAAGCAGTCTGACAAAAATTGGATTTAAGCCAAGATCTCCCATTACATATTTAATAAACTCCAAATGGATGTATATTATAAGTAGAAAGGGTCATATAATCAGATTTGAAAAGAAATGAAGATACTTGGACAATTATGGCTAAGAAAATAGTTATTGACCAAAAAAGGGATAGAGGGGATTACAGAAAAAAAAAGGACAATTTTGAGAAAGAGTCCAGTATGAAATTTCCTGGAAAATCTTGCTGAGTTTAGGTGAGAAGATGAAACATTTTTGCAAAAATAAATTGATGCAGTTAAAAGTAGAAGGGAAATAACAAGTAGGAAAAAAATCTTTGCATAAAATTTGCCTGATAGGTCTGTAATCAAAAATATACAAAAATTGAATATGCATTGTATATAATTGTATACAAAATATACAAGAAAGAGCCATTTCCTAATAGATAAATCATCAAAAGAAATGAATAAGCAATTCTCCAAAGAAGAAATGCAAGCTATTAAAACCAAATTCTCCAAATTATTATTACTAATAATAAGATAAATATAAATAAGACTATAAGTTTCTATTTCATAACTATTAGATTGGCAAAGATGACAAAAAAAAGAAAATGGTTGGGTTTTGGAGGTCTTATGGAAGGACAGACATACTAATGCATTGTTAGTGGAGATTGTGAATCAGACCAGTTATTTTGAAAAGCAATTAGAAACTTAAAATCATTAATTCATGCAAATCCTTTTACCCAGCCTATACCATTTTGAACATATACCCCAAAGGGATTAAAGAAAGAAGCAATGGGGGCAGCTAGGTGGGGTAGTGGATAGAGCACCAGCCCTAGAGTTCAGGAGGACCTGAGTTCAAATGTGACCTCAGACACCTAATACTTCCTAGCTGTGTGATCCTAGGCAAGTTACTTAAACCCAATTAGTAAAAAAAAGAAAGCAGCAATGGACCCAAAAGGACAACAATATTTATAGGAGTACATTTTTGTTATAGCAAAGAACAGGAAACTAAGGAAGTGCCCCTCAATTGAGAAATGGCTGAACAAATTATGGTATATAACTGTATTGAAATATTGTTGTGCTGTCAGAAAAGGAAATTTGGGAAGATTTGCATGAAGACCAAAGTAAATAGAGGCAGAACAATTTGTACAATAGCTATAACACTACAAAAGAAAACAATCACTAAAGATTTAAGAAGTCTAATCAATTTTATGACCAAGATTCCTAGGATTGCAGAATGAAAGACTTTTTGTTACAGGAGATGGCTTTTTGAGAGGCGTGGGGTATTGGCTAGAATAGGGAGAGCTTGTGATAGCTGTGCTGAGAGAGAGAGAGAGAGAGAGAGAGAGAGAGAGAGAGAGAGAGAGAG
>JAJPUD010011571.1:31299-53900 GCA_023553655.1 Myrmecobius fasciatus
GAGAGAGAGAGAGAGAGAGAGAGAGAGAGAGAGAGAGAGAGAGAGAGAGGAGAGAGAGAAATAATAAAATAAAACATTCTAAAAATACTCAGAAGATAACCTCACAAAGTCCAAAAGAAGACAGACATAAACAGGACAGTTTTAGGAACTAATTTGCTAATTTGTTGAATTTTAAATCTATAGTTAATTTTTTAAATCAAGCTGCATGTATTAGATATATGTATTTTCATCTACAAACTTCATTTTCTGTTCTTAGTATATGGCAGTGTTCATTTTTGTCAAATTCATTGCTTGTTTATTTTAATGGAATTTATTTTTAAAAGAGTCCCATAAAAATTATGAATACCAATTGATGCAGGGAAAAAATGAGTTGGTAGAACCAAAAGTAGAGAAGAAGGTAGATAGGAAAGAAGGAAGGAAAGAGTACTGTTTCCTCATTTTATCATTACTCCTTTTCCTCCTCATTTGGCCTGGTTCTGTTAGCTGCTTTACTTTTTGATGCTTTTAGATTCCTGAGATTGTTGGAAAGAAAGTAGATCTCTTACCTTTCCCTCCTAGTTGACTATCTCTGATCTCTTTCTCTTTCTTCCTCCTGTATTTCTGTACTTCTCTGTCTGCTTTTGCTTTGCTGAGTCTGTAATTTTACCTGCAGTTGCTTATCATGCTATCTTTACTTTTCCTTCCAGCAGGTGACCTTAGAGAAATTCTTGACTTTATTCATTCCCCAAAAGAGAAGTGGTAGTGGATGGGGCAGGAAACAGATTTCTTAGAAGGGAAGAAGAGTTCAAAAACCCCTCTTTTGGGGGGGGATTCATTGATGCTTTGGGGATTCACAATTGTCCTGAAAGCAAACTTACCTTGGCCCCTGGAGCACCTGGGAATCCTGGACCACCAGAAGGACCAACAGGACCCTATAGTCAAAAGAAAAGTTATGAGTCTCTGGCTGGAAAAGGGATAAAACCCCAAAGATTCCAAGTGAGCCTCTAGTTAGCTCCTCCCCCACATGAGCCTGTCTGAGCTCTACAAAAATTCTGGCTATAGTCTCCAGTTAAAAAGAACACTGCAGGCATTCAGACGCCAGTGCCCTCAGGGATCTCCAGAGGTCCTCATTAAAGGCATCACTCTAAGGTCAAAGGGAACCTCTGAAACACCTCAGTCTCTACTTGCCTAGTTCCAGAATTCAAAATGAATATCCGATTCTGAACATGATAAAAAGTTAGCTTTCCCAAGCTTCCCAACCCTAACATTCTCCCTCACCCGCTCCCCAAAACCACAAAAAATGATTGAATCAACTTACAGGGGGACCAGCTGGACCTGGTTGACCATCATTGCCACGAGCACCCTGTGAAAAAAATAAGAAGGAAAAGGGAGGGAGTCAGCTGCCTAGAAATGCAAATAGAAAAGATTTCTTCTTCCCCAAGATGCGGACAAACTTGTATACATATACATATAAACATACATGCATGAATTTAGGAAGTTACTAAGTTTGGAGTGTCCTAGAAACTGAACAGGAAACTGGACATTATTTGAAAATAATGCTTGTTTTCCACTCAATCTGGGTTTGAAAACTTTAATACTAAAGGACCATTTGGATTAATCTTGTCTGTGTTTGAGAGTATACTGTTGTGGATACAAGAATCAAGACCCCCATTTCCAAAATATCCAGGAACTATTCATGGCATTAACTCATAAATGAACGGTATCTTATCTGAATTAAATAAGACAAAATGATAATGCTTTCTCTCTTATTGGACCCTCAACTCTATGGGGTAGTTGATACTATTATCTCTATTTTACAGATGTTCAAAGTTAAATGACTTGGCTAAGCTCACACATTAAGTATCCAAAGCAGAAGTCAGTCCTAGCTCTTCCTGACCCTTGAGCAGCTGTCAACTGACACTCCTCTAAGTGACTCCAAGAGGACTCTGACCCTCATCCATCCTATTGACACCTCATGGCCACAGAAGTCAACTCAGACAAGATAGATGAAGCTGTCACTGACTCCTAAGGCATTTCCTTTGCCCACTATTACTGAATTCCAGAAGTGGTCCTATTTGCCCTTGTGCTCCCTAGAGGCAAGGTTGCATGGTGGAAAGAACATTGAAATGGAGGAGAGGATTCCTGGTTGCTTTACTTTCAATAAGAAACTTAACTTGTCTTGAGCCTTAGTTACTTCATCTGTAAAATGAGATAGTTGGATCAGGTCCTTTGAGCTCTAAAATCCATTATCCCATAACTAATTCTATGGGCTAGTTTTGAATCTTGTTTTAGACATTTACTGGCAGTGTGACTCTGGGCAAGTCACTCTAACTAAGTTAACTTGTCTATAAAATAGATGCAGAAAATAATTATCTACCTACTTCAAGGGGTTATTGGTGGGAACTACATGCCTATAACTATATGCCTATAATGAGACATACAGGGAGTAGATTTGTGCTTTCTCATCCACCTCCCTTCCAAACCAAAGACATTTGAATAAGGTTACCAATGGCAGGTGTGACCACAGAACAGAACAAAATGTAAGGACTCTGAATCTGAAAGCTTGTTCTCATTCATACCATGTACTCAATCACCTAGCAAAGAAGTCTAAATCACTAGAGAGTATCACTAAGTGACCTTGTGTTCTTCTATTTGGTATCAGCCACTATGGTACTTGCTAAAGGGAAGATGAATCCCTGAAATTCAAGGTAATTCATCTACCTTTAGCTTTGCCTCTCAGAAACATCCATAAGAAGGAGGTCTTCCTTACTTAGAGTTTACATTTCAAATGAGGCTTAAGCACAAGAGAAGAGCTTACCCATGACTTTTTCATGTTTCTTATAATAAATTCATGTTTTGGGATTAAACAGTAGATTCTAAAGGAGATTCCATGGGGAGCGAACCCAATAATGCTAAAGAAGATAACCAGAAGAGATTCCTATATGTTCTAGAGATGATCCACTGATTCTGTTCTGGGCTCATTGGAAAGAAAAGTGATTCTACCTCTCCCCCATCTCTGTCTCTGTTTTTCTGTGTGTGGGAATGACTGAAAAATTAAAGTATATGAATTTAATGGAATAATATTGCTCCAAAAGAAATGATGAAAGGGGTAATTTCAGAAAAAAAAACCTATGAAGACCTATATGACTTGATACAAAGCAAAGTAAGCAGAACCAGGAGAACAATTTATACAATAACAATACCATGCCATGATTCTGGAGAACAAAAATTGAAGTACACTATTCAGTTCCTGACAGAAAGGTAATAAACCCCAGATTCAGAATGATACCTATATTTTTGTAGATGGACAATTTGGGAATTTGCTTTGCTTGGTTATGCATTTTTATGCCAAAGGCTGTACTTTCATTTATTTTTTTTTTGTTCAATTGGTGAAAGTATTGTAGGAGGAAGAGAAGATTTAAGCTTGTTAATTCAAATAAATATACAAATAAAGAAATAAAGCTCTACTGAGACCAAATTGGAATGGGAAGCAGAAAAATTGAGCAGCATTTTGTTTTGTCTAATTCTCAATGAGACAAGAATACCTTTTACTCAAATAGCTGGGTTTCACACCAACCAAGATAAGCACCTTCAAGGCTCTATAGAGAATGCTGGAAACAAATCTGACTTGGCTCTGTTTTTCAGAAGACACCAGTAGCTCTAGCAGTATCAGATTGTGTTTTTGTCTGGTGCTCTGGATATTTCTACTTCCTTGCAAAATATTTGGCTAATTCAAAAAAGTGGAAGTGAGAGTTAGTTCCTAGGGGGACAAGACACCTATATAGGAGGTAGTGATTGGACAGAATCTACAGAGCCAGCTATTATTGCTAATTATAGCAAAGGATTTTTTTGCATTTGGGGTGCAGAAAGGTCATCCCCCAACTATACCAGTCCTAGAAGTCTGGGTAACCTTTCTAGTCATAATTTATCTTACTCCCTTTTGCATACTTGGGCAAACAAACTAGTCTCTTTGCTATTTCTCAGAAAGTCTGGTCTGAAGCATGGAGAAGGAGAGAGCAGTAGCACCCATGAAAGCTGGATTAAAAGTAGGGTTGGAAGAGAACAACACTGTTACTGCCTGGTCAGAGAAGCCCAGCTCAACCTGCCTTGCCAGATGGGAAGGTTGCTAACCTCCCATGGCCCTGAGTAACTCTAGAGCAGATATCTGGGGACTCAGAGAGATCAGGACAGTAACTGTCGTATTAGTCTATGGGGGCTAACCTTCTGCTGGGGAAAATC
Organism: Myrmecobius fasciatus; assembly: GCA_023553655.1. Lineage (NCBI taxonomy): Eukaryota > Metazoa > Chordata > Mammalia > Dasyuromorphia > Myrmecobiidae > Myrmecobius > Myrmecobius fasciatus. The sequence continues at coordinate 35,518 of JAJPUD010011571.1, forward strand.
CAGTATGGGGATTGTTTTTACTTATATCCCTGGAAGATTATAAGTAAATATAAGATACTTAGTCTAGTTCCAAGGAGAATAAATGTGATCAGTGAGGCAGATGCTCCATCTCTGCATAGCCCCAAAGCTGGAGGTCGAAGGTCCAGTAAGGTGTGATCCTCTCTAAAGATAGGCAGCCCCATGGTACAACAAAGCTGCAAAGTCACTAGCCTCCACGATTTATAAGAATTTAGCTCTAGGGAAATCCTTTCAATTCTGCTATAGCACCAGCAACATAACATGGTCCATACCACCAGAAGATGGACTCTATTCCTGTGAGATGGTCAGTTTGGGGAGGCAGAATGAAGTAGCATCAATGGATATAGTTAGAAAAGCCAGAACCTAATGCTGTTATGTGTTAGAGGAAAGGGAAACAGAAAGAGGGGACTCTTGGAGAAAGGGAAAGAAGAGGGAGGAAATTACAGTTCTCTCAGTTCCCTCTTTAGTCATGGAGCATAATGTCATTGTCACTTGAGGCATTTTAGAAAGCAATCCCTTGTACTGTTTAGTACCTATAAGCTGGGATCCTGGTAATTGGCAGGAATGGCAGTGCTTTTTGGCTACGGCCAAATAGTCTCTCTAATCTTCCTCACAGAAAATGATACTGCAACAGAACATGCCCTTTGGCAAGTTTTGCTAATAAACAAAGATCATGCCTAGTTATTTTACTGATGTACTTTTGAGGGGCAATTTTCCCCATACAGTCAGCAGCATGACTAAGGCTCTTTTAATCAGAGAAATGTAGCAATTTATTTCTTGTTCAGGGTTCTGAAATTCCTTACTTGGGTGATAGATAATCTGAAATATCAGCTGAAAAGACAATCTTTTAAATGCATTATTTTTATGATGTTATGAATCTATGGCAAATACTTAATGTAGTTTCCTATTATGTATTATATCAAAGTTGAGCTCCACAGCCTGGAATACAAGGCCCTCCAGAAACTGATCCCCTCATGTCTACTCAATCTCACCCTTTCTTTACTTCCCAACACTTACTCAAATGGAGCTTCCTTTTCTTTATGATTCTTTCCCTTCTCTTGCCATAATTATTAAAACAGAAATTTTAAGATCCCTTCAAAATACCAATGCCTGGCACATAGTAAGTGCTTAAAGGATTATTTTTCACTCATGAATTCAAGTTTCACTACTTTTTTGGAGTTTTTTGCAAGTGATTGAACTTTCTGTTTAATACTACCTTTGTATGTTAATTTCATCATCATACACTGGCTTTTGTATTCTGATTCTCTCATGAACTTATATTTGTAACAATAATAACTCACTTTTGCATAATTTATATAGTTTAAATATAGCTATAAGGCAAATAATATAATTATCTCATTTGCCTTCCAAGCAAAGAGATCGGAATTCCTTAAAGAATACAATGTAAATATAAAATGTATGTATAGCTACAATGCTATCTATAATAATCTGAAGCTCAGTTTCCTTATCTGGCAATGAAAGTGGTAGTACCCACCTCACAGTGTTGCTGCATGGAAAACACTTTGTAAACCTGAAGTTGTTTTATATTTTATATAAATATGATCTAATGATATGATATATAAAGTGAGGAAATTAGACTAAATAATTATTAGGATCTCTTCCAGTTCTATAGCCTATGAAATACTTAATAAATGCAAGGCAAACAAAACCAACTGTGAATTCCAGGACCATAAATGGCAGAACTACATTTAAATGAGAGAATGATCAAATAAGAATATGTAAAAAATATTTTATACACCTTCAAAGTACCACATCCTCTAATAGTATCATGTGATACATACCCTAATAGTATCATCTAATTAGAAATCATTACTTTGTGAATTTGAGTTTGGAGCTATCAAACATCTTTGCCAAGGTATCTATGCTGCTACTAGAATTCTTTATATTTCTTTGAAGCTATCTGTGCAAAGTGAAACACAGGGTGGCAAGATTATTACACCAACTGGAGTGTGTCTGCCAACACCAAAATGAATTTTTCAGGTCCTCTAAAATACTGTAGCCCTTGCCTAGAAAATTCAGGGAAGGGGCAAAGTATCATAAATAAGGGAAAGGGCTTAAAATAAACTGCAGAATTAGAAAAGATGGGATCACCTGAGTGATGAATATCAAATGATGAAGAAAAACAAAGAAAAAGATTTAATTTTGAGTTTCTCTGGGTAAGAATTCTTATCAGGATTCATTTAGTCTAAAGCAGAGATTTCACTTACATGAGCTCAGAATCAACACACCTGTTTCAATGAAGTAGATAAGACCTTTGTAATAAAGCTAACCGAAATGGCTAAGGAGTGCTCTGTCCTCACAGTAGTTGCCCGCCAAAGGCTAGGCCCTGCCACTGCCTACTCCAAATCCCTGAAGTAGGAAATGTGACTCCACACTCACCGCTGCACCAGGAGGGCCATTTCGTCCTCTCTCACCAGGTAGACCTCGGGGACCCTGGGACATACAATGGTAAATGTAAAAATGCTTGACTTTTCTCAAGGTGTGTTCAGATGCCAGGAAAAGCCCAACTCCAGAGCTCTTAAAAGATGAAATTCATACTCACCATAGGCCCAGGAGAACCATTTTCACCAGGAGATCCACCTTCACCCTGGGAAAAAGAAACAAAGAATTAGCATGTGTGAACCTATTCCCCAAAGAGCAAAAATCAGGAAAATCCTAGTATCTGCATAGCAGGTCATTTGACTATAAAACACTCCCAGATTGACATTCTAGATTGGGAAAATTCCCTGTGCTCTTTCCTAAGAGCATCTAGATCTGCTGAATTCCCACTAGGAAAGAGGAAGATAAATTATCTTATATTGATAAAGACTGTCACCAAAGCTGCAGTAAATTATAAGTTGATAGAATTTTCCTTACTGAAGAAAAAGTTCCCTTTCAAAGCTTCTTTGTTCTATACGTCTTCTTATTTCCTTACCTTAGCACCAGGAGCACCAGCTTCTCCCTTGGCTCCATCTAAACCTGGGTAACCCTAGAGTGTGAGAGAGGGAAATTCATTCACATGCCTGGAAAAAAAGGAAACATTGATACTTCTATCCTTACCTCAACCAAAATCCTTCCTTTCCTCCCAGCTATCCCACCATGACCTAGGACCATTCTCCTATCCTTGTTATTAAAAAAAAAAAACAAAAAAACAAAAAAAAAAAACACTTACTCTGTGACCTTTGACACCAGGAAGACCTGGAGTACCTGGGAAACCTCGAGCTCCCTGCAAGTCAAAAATAAAATGTAAAGGAAATAGAAAGACACTAGGTGGTGCAAACTATTTCTTGGATAATACTTTGAGGAAATAATGAAAAGCCTGATGAGAGAAATCAGAATAATGCCCAGAATGTGAACTTTGTGTGTCTGTAACTTCAGATCTATGACCGTGACTGTGTCCCTTCCCCATTATGTGCCTTGGTTTCCCCATGTATCAAAAAAAAAAAAAATAGCATTTCCCACTGCTAGGGGTTTTAGTGAAACATAAGGAAAGTACTATCTCACTGTCAAGTTGGAAAAATTATAAAGATTTCTAACTAATTCTTCCTAATTGACAAATATTGGAGTGCTTAGTTTACATAAATGCACTAACTGAAGTGAGATCATAGGATTGAGAATTCTAACTCCAATTTAAGAAAAAGGCTGGTATTGGAGATGAGGGAAAAGATAGCAGACATACCTGAGGACCTGGAGGACCACGTTCACCAGATTTTCCTGGTTTTCCAGCTTCACCCTGAGGGGAGCAAAACTTAATTCTAAACTCACTTCAGAACAATATCATTGCTACTCTTGAACCTTTAGAATGATCCCTTTTATTTTTAATCCCATTTCATTTTCCACATCTCTTCAAAGATTAGAGGTTTTCTGTTCAGTTGCTGACTTTTTTTATCCTTTAAACTCCTCTTTAAAACGTTCTTCTACAGAATACCTCTGTACCCATGCAAAGAAAATTGTTTGTTTTATTTTTTTTCCATTTCCAGTTGTTTCCCCAATGAACAAATTACCTATATCTTTATTCCACCATTGCCTCTAATGTCTTTGTCATCTATAAGATAAATCTTAGGGTATTCCAGCTAAGCACAGTCTATGCCTACTTTATTCTCCCTATCATCCCAGGTACACAAATTTATCCTTGAGAAATATTATGTATACCAGGAACTACTCATCTCTCTGCAATGAATCTAACTGGTGATAGCTTATGTAAAAAAAAACTCTTTCCTTTTTCACTAGTTGACTAAATGATTAATTGGCTAATTTTCTAATTCATTTAAAATTGAAACAGTTTAACTTTCTTGGATATTTCTGTAACTACATTTTTTCTTTGTGTTTTTTCTATCCCCACTTTAATTTTTCAGATCTTTTCCTATTATTTATTGGGCCACAGGCCAATATTTTTCTTTTCACTGTATCTGAAGCAACAGCCTGGATAAATCTTATCTATAAAATCTAGCCTGAGGTCTATGTCCCTTATCATCCTGTGAATTCCAGAGCTTATTCTCCCATAGAATATTGTCATCAGTATCAAGAGCTTTATAATTTAAGTCTTTCTCCTCAGTAAATTGCCTCCCACTTAAGATGCAGAGATAAGATCCAACAATTTATTTCCTAAAGTAGTCAGGTTTCCTTCTTTTGTAAGCATTCAACACTCAACAAAATGGCAGTGGCTTTTTTATATTAAAGACCACATCAAACAAGTGTCTCTATACTTTTCACAGGCTTCCCACTCCTCTCCTCAAAATAGCAGTTTTATTTTATACTCACATCATCACCAGGTTTTCCAGGGGGACCAGGAGGACCTCGAGGACCCATGGGACCCTAGAAACAGAGATAACTACCTGAACTAGCCATACTAGTCATACATGTCAGCTGACAGATAGCTGCCACAATTCAATGGGCAATAGCAAGGGTTGATAAATAGTCTGACTACCACTGCCAGGAGGAAGGACTCAGAGAGGCCTGGAAAAAGTTTCCCTGCCTCCCTCTTAAACAAATTTCATTGTCCTGGAAAACAGTAGGAGAGAGAAGAACCATACAAAATTTGTCCTCCCCTATGGGCAGATGTTGCTAAGAATGAAGCTGTTTTGGGAAACTTCTGAGAATCAGGTTATGGGGATGATCACAAACCTAATTTATAGATCCCACAAAGAGTGGGGACCAAGCTCATGGAATATGACCCTGAGATGTAGTCCCAGTACATTGGGTTTGAGTCAAGGTGAGAAAGAGGTGCAAACTCTTTTGGTCATAAAATGGGACCTGTGCACAAGTTATTTGGTTGTTAAGGTCCAATTTCACAAAGAGAAGAATACTAAAAGAATCTAGGTTGCTGAGATTTCATTCCTTGGAGTCAGAAAGAGAAATGTAATCATCTCTCTTGTAATTAGTATTTCAGTTAGTAGTCCCAAATCTTTTGAAAAATAATTAAAACATAATTTTTAAGGTAATTAATTTTATCTGCATTTACACAATCTCAGCAGTAAGGGGTAGGTACAATCTTAGGCCCTGCTTCCTCATTATAGATCCTGTAGTGTGTACTTTAAAAAAAAAAAACTGTTTTCTGGGATTCTTTTAGACAGCTAGGTGGCTCAGTTGTTGTGCCAGTTCCCCTGTCTGTTTCCCTCAGTTGCTGTTTGTTTCCCTTAATTGTTCTGCCCCAAAATAGCAATCCCTCCTTACCATCAAAAATAATTGGACTCACATTCCAAAGTAGTCATAAAACCTCCAGATGGCCAGCCTTGACATCCCCCTTATCTTTTGGCTTCAGATTTACTGTCTTCCTTTCCCAGTTTCTGTCTCAGGCTTCCTTTTTCACTCCCTACCTACCAGAACTGAATTTATAGTTTCCTTGGATACCAGATGTGCTCAGCTGTTCCCATGAGTTCTTTGTTTCCCCTGGGTTTTGAAGACTATAAAATTCATGTTCCCCACCAGTGAGGTGCTGAATACTTTGTACTATTCAGTCGGCTGACATGGTTGTCAGTCTGTCTCTGGGCTGGACTGCGTGCTTTGAGACATGAGTCCCACCAGTCCTGATCCATAGCTAATGGATTCTGAACTCTCAATTAACATCAATAAAGTATTACCTAATTTCCAATGTGTGATACTGCCTCAGTTTTTCCTGAGCATTACACAGTGATTTCCAAAATATATTTCATGCTAAAGATTTCAGCCTGCCAAGCAATGTGTAGCAATTTTTCTTGTCATTGTGATGGGATATCTTAGGCTTAGCAATAGTGACCCAAGAAATCTAATGCTGTGATAATATTCCTAGATGATCCCTGCTGTGTTTCTCTGATAGCAATAAAATGAGTGCAGGCCCCAAAGGTGTTGGTGATCAGGATAATGGGGCTATATTATATGAATAATCCCAGGGGAAGGCCATAGCCACATCTAGATACTTACTGAGACTCCAGGTTCTCCTGGCTCACCAGGATTGCCTTGAAATCCTTGAGGGCCCTAAAATGGAAAGCCAGAAAGTTTGAGTTAGCCATTCATGGTATAAAGATTAATGAAAGAATTGAAAAATCATTTGAAAGACATTTTAAAAAAGCTGTCACTATACTCACAGGTGCACCAGAAGGGCCAGGAGGTCCTCTTGGTCCCATGGGGCCCTGTGTTGGAACACAAAACAAGGGCCCTGAGCAGGAGTCGCCTAACCACCATTGTTCAATGTATTGTTTTCAGCCAAGAAGCCCAGACAAGAAACAAGAGGGTAATTCTATAATGGAAGAAGGACTTACAGGAGTTGCCCACTATCAGCCACCTCTTTCATACGGCCGCCTTTCCTATCTATCCAACTATTTTTATTCATAGAGGCCATTCAGAAAGAGAACCCAGACTAACTTTCTCCTGGAAAGCAGCCTTGTTTACTAAAGTTTCTGAGTTTCATTTAGCATGTGCCAAGTAAAGCCTCAGGGCTGAAATTTCCTGCTGAAAATCTTGTGGGATTCAGAGGAACAGTAGCTGCTCCAGTCTTCTTTCCAAAAGCAACAAAGGTAAGCCCTTAAACAAATCAGCCTATATGCCTCCACATATGCACACCTCCTCCCCAACAAACCATCACCATCATTTACACCACCTCCTTACCCACTGTGGTAATTCATTTAAATAACTTGGCATTTGACAAAGAATGCACTCAGTGAAAAAAGACCAAGTCATTTAAGACCAAGCATTTAAATCTGCTAAGTAATGAAGAGTGATGTTACTATAAGCAGCTATTCTAATAGAAGTGGCCAGGTTCCCTGAATCTAAGATCATCCCCCTCACTGATGTAATCTTTCAGTTTGAGATAGTTTTTATCTTCTTTACCATTGGTCCTTGCATCACTCCCAGCTGAGCACCTCCAGCCTTCTCATCAAATCCTCCTGCCATTTGAGCAGCGAAATTCTGCAAACAAATTCAGTAATTAGGGAGACAAATTTATCTTGGTTTTCTTTGTTTTATCAAGTGTATTTTTTCAAAGGGATGAAATCTATAAGTTTAAACTCCAGCTACTGGACAGTATCTGCCGAGGATGTAAAGGATAGGAAATGCCTTTTAAATGGTCCTGGTGTCACCATACCCTTTGCCTTTTTGATATTACTTCAATTTTTATATGATGTTTACTCAATTTTATGAAATGATTACCCATTTTTTAAAAAAATTATCAAACAATTATATATTTGCTATTAAGTATTACAAAACATGAGAAAAAAACTGTTTATATGATTATATAATACTATTAGACTCTGAAGCCTTGGGAGAAATACAGATCATTGACCTCCAAAGACTTTGGTAATGGATGTGGTAAGTTTCTATGTCCTTATTTAAGGTTAATTTTGTTTAAATGCAGCAAATATCCAAACTATGAAATTATGTAATTAGTCAATTTCAAGATTTTTTTCCCCCAGTGACATGGGACCATCTAATAAGGAAAGGATTTGGCATATGCCAATGGGCAGATACCCATGCAAGGGTGTTTTCCCATATCCAGAATAAATCTGTCACACAGTTCTGAGGCTGAGTGGGGAGTTAGGCAATTGAAGTTCTTCCCTGCTGAAAACAGTACTGCCTAGTTAGATCAACCCCTAGCCTCACACTGAATAAAGGCCATATTGTGCTGTGTAGTCTGGAGGGTCTAGAGAGGTTATATAATGAGTCTAGTTACTACTGGAACTCCCTGTGAGGCAGCCAGATCAATATGTATACCGAAATGAATATATGGGTCATTTTTTGGAAAGAGAGCAAAGCAAGCATACTCACTCCACCGAGGCCAGGGGGTCCAGGGGGTCCTGGAGGACCAGGAGGTCCAGGATTACCAGGGGTACCAGGTTCACCATCTCTACCACGAGGTCCAGGAGCACCCTTGGCATAAAGATAAAGGGATTAGTGTCCAGTACCATAGGCTCAGTAACCACCTGTCCACAGTTTGTCCTTGGGGAAGCAGCCAGGCATGTGGGTGAGACCACAGAGGGGCCAGGGACGCAATGAAACTCAATAGATATTCTTCCTTTATTTACCTTTTCCCCTTTGTCACCACGGTCACCTCGAGGTCCTTGTTCACCTGCAGGTCCCTGAACAGGAAGGAAACAATGATATCACATCCAAGGTACTACATGAATTGAATGGTAAGTTAGGAGAAGGGCTACACCATTGATTTCTCTATTTTTCTCACCTGAGGTCCAGGGGGTCCTTTGGGTCCTACAACCTGTATAAAAGAAAGGAACCCAAAACCATTGATTAGAGAAAAAAAAACAGGCCATCCCTAAAACAGTTGGCTCTGAGAAACATGGATCATATGTAAAGAAAAACTGACAGCTTACATCTTTAATATCTCCAGGCTCCCCTTTCTGTCCCTGTAATGCAAAATATTCCCTAGGTTAGATAGATAGCAATAAGTCTATCCTACCCAAATAAATCTATAGACATGTGCTACAGTGGTCCCACAAAACAGGATCCAAAACAAATTTAATGTGATCAAAACACTTCTCATTTCAGAGATAGGAGATTACTGTACTGAGTGGGAGATACTTTCTAAAAAACATACAATAGCTCTCCAAAAATATAAGTAAAACTGCTGATAAAAACAAACAAACTCACCTTTGGTCCCAGATGCCCTATTTAGTAAGGAAAAAAATGGAACAGAACATAAGTCATCATGAGATGGATAAATAAAATTTCTTATTAAACATATGATTACCCTTCAGAGGACGAAAAACAGGAAAGAAGACAAAACAAAGTAGGATTAAATGGGGGAGAGAGGATATCTGATGAGGGAATAATTATATGTAAACATAACTGTCAGAATTTCAGACCTTTCCAGCTGTATGATCCCATGAACAGTAGAAGTTTCTCTAGGTTTTTTGCACAGGATGAGCAAAGCAAGATAGTGGTGAAGCAGTTAATCAGCCACAAAAAAGGAAACACTCAAAATAGAAGGATTTGTTCGGTCTTATTTTGTCTTCAGTCAGAAAGCCCCCTCTCACCCCTCCCCCAATTTTCCTAAACTAAAGATTACTTAGAAAGCCTTACTTTAGAGAGGTGCCTGTCTCCTCCAAGCAAGCACAACAAAGAGCAAAATGCAATTGTTAACAATAAGCATTTCAGCATAATCCCAAATTACAATCTCCCAATTATTTTCCCCAGTAAAATAAGTAACTAGCAAGCAACACTTCACTCACACTGGACACCTCAAAAATGATTCGAGCCATTAAGATGAGTTCTCAGTTTAATCAGTGTAGGTAAAGTGTTACAGAAAGAAAACTTCTTGCTTCTCCATTACCTCTGTTTCTTATAAATTAAGCTGCACTAGTGAAGGTAGAGAAAAAAATGGAGAGGATTCCATGAAACTTGGACTTGTTTCCTTTGTAAAAATGGAGCAGATCAGTGAATAAATATGAGTTGGGGAGGGGATAAGGAAGGAGAAAGAGATGTCTCAACTTTATCTCTGGATACTGACAAGGATTGACTGAGCCTTCACACCACATATAGATGGTCTGGAGCAATGGTTCTTAAACCACTTAGACCAAGAACCTTTCAAGGTCAAAACAATTTTCACAATAACACTAAAATGTTATAATTTCTAAAATAGTAAATAAAGATAGATTTAACCCACATAAATAATAGTGCTTTGGGGGAGAGCTCAATAATTTTTAAGTGTGTTGAGTTTCGAAGTCAAAAATTTGAGAACCACAGTCCCAGATTAATCTCCCCAGCTTACATGTAACTTCTGTAACTTAGTTCATACTTCACCTCATAACACTGTCCTTTATTGGGGATAAGTACATGGAAAAGGGGGGGAACAACCCAAATTCTGTTCTTAAAAGAGGAAAACTTCTCTTTCTGTCTCCTCACTGGCTAACATGATTTCTTCTCCAATCTGGTGATTGTATTTGAAGGGGCTTCTCTGTGTAATGAGTCTGATTGAGGAGGATATGATTTGTGACTTGGCTGAAAAGCTTTTGATCTTCTTTGTGGATGATGTAATTACTTGATCTCTTGAAAGGGTATTAGATTGTCTACCAGTTGACTAAACTAAACTTTAGTGCCACCAGTAACTATCTAGCAGTGCAGAGAAAGGCAAAAAGGGAGAAAATTCCCAATCAACTAGCTGGAAGAGTGGTCTCAAGGGTCTTGGGGAAGCAAGAAGTGGCCTTTCTTTTCAGTCCCAGCTGCTGGGGTCCCATGGATGACCAGTTTCCCCTACTTTCCTGGCTCTAGTCCCCATCCATGGGAAAGCTTTTGTGCTGACTGCAAGTAATTTATTTATGAAACAATAAATAAATAAATTACAACCACTGGCGGTGGGTGGGTCAGTTGGACAGGTGGGGCAGCACTCTCCAAAAGAGATCTCAGGGTGGAGACAGTCTTTCATGTCTTCACAGATTACTTCATCGCACAGGACAGTCCCAGTGTCACACACACAGATTCTGCAAGGCTCAGGTTTCCATACATCCTTATCATTATACCTCTGCCCTCCATGAGCACAGCTGTTTGCATTTTCTGTACCAAAGGGATGAGGGTAAGAATGTGGAAGAAAGTAGGAGCAATGGGTAAGAAAGAGGAAAGCCAGAGGAGAAAAAGAAAATTAGGGTTATAATGTCAGCATTAGTTGCAGCAGTCATTACAATTCAAAAAGCCAAATGTAAATTCAGGTCTTAGGGATAAATACAGCTTCAGTAAAGATCACTTTTTCCTTTGAGACATTTATCAGATAGAACATAAAGAATTTATTCCCCCCAAAAAATATTGTCACCCACAAAATCCCCAGGATCAACAATGCAGTTGATAGAAGAGAGGTTAGTAGAGTAAGTTACATTGCATGTTTTCTATTGTCTTTCAGGACCTTTGGGAATGGCGGCTTTTGAGAGCAGCCCCTGATTCACAAATGTATATTAATCTGAATTCCTCCTTTCTCTGGCAGGTGAGCTACAAAGAAGACAAAATGGGGGAGATAAGAGGAAGAAGCTGTATAACTCCACTGAGACCACCAGGATTGACATTTTTTTGAAGATAAAGTAATTTACACAGGAGAAACACAGAAATGGGTAATTCTCACAGAAATGAAGTGAGAAGTATTTGGTTTATCCTACCCTTTTGCCTGAATTTTACTGGGTTGGTTAACCATTTATGATCTCAAAGGCATTCTATTAAATCTGTCAGAGTTTTTACCCATAAAATATAATGTCTCCAATATCAGATACCTATTAAGGGATACAGGTTGAGGACACAAAATACAGTCAGATACCTATTATCAGATATCTACTGTATAAATATCAGATATCTAACAAGAGATAGAGGTTGGGATTAGGGAGAGGAGGAGTAGAGATGCTCAGAACTGTTTTGCAATGTTAGGATTAGAATGACTGTGTGGAGTTAAGAGTCATGGCAGAGCAAAAATTCTCAATCCCATGTTAAGATACACATGATGTAAGGGTTAGGTTTACATACCTTCCCCAAACAGCAAAATTATGTCTTATTTATATTTGTACTTTCCTCTCAGTGCTTAGAACAGTGCTTTGTACATCATAACAGCTTCTTTTACAAAGTCTTTGTGGAATAAATGAACGAGTGAATGCAGAATGATATGAGTCCCTAATACCTCACTTAGTTATGTCTCTTTAGAGAAAGCCAACTTCCATTTTCACATTAGGCTCCCCAGATGCTAGAGGGGGCACAGATTGCCCAATCATGTCGAGTGTAGACAATCAGCCCTGGCTACCCAGAAAGGCTGAGGGAACAGCAAAGATGAGTTCTGCTTACTGTCCCATCCCATCTGGAATTTGTGTTGCAAAGGAGCCCTTTGTTGACAAGGGAGCTGAGCACACTGGCAAGAGTTGGCTGCATTGGCAGCTTGTGCTCAGGAGAGCTCAGAGCTGGTTTTCTCATCAAAAACTTGAGAGTAGGGGCATCAAGCACCGAATAATAAGAGAGACTTCTAAAATAAAAGAGAGAAAGAAGACTGACCTTAATGCTCTGGAAGAGACAGTGTTACTATTTGTATATAAAGGGCTTTTTATTTTTCCATTTTCCACAAGGGAAATATTCCTAGTCCAGAAGTGTAATATTGGTACAGTAAATAAATCCTGGTGAAATGAAGAAGGTGCTTGGGAAAATGCAGCTGTTAAGGGAACACCAGCTTGCTGGTGTTGGGTTTGATGTTGATGGGTTTGCCTTTGGGGACCAGGGTTTTGACCAAGATGGGAACAGGGTTAGCTGAATACCTGTAAGAAAAGCTGGACAGCTCTATGTGGAATAACCCTATGTATTGGTGATATATTCCCCTATGGGAAGCACTGGGACCTGGCTTCAGGAAGCATAGAAGGGTCAGGAGCTGAGCAGAAACTAGAAACTGAGCAACTGAATCAGGTGTGACCTTAGCTAAAATATGAAAAGGAAAGCCAGAGTAATTATCTATGACTGAAACTTGTGGAAGTGTGCTTCTGTACAAATACTACTGCTTTAAAATCGAGCCAATGTAGTAACTGGATAACTTAGGTGTGGACAGAGGAGCTCAGCACCATTAATCGGCTTAATTACTACTGTTAATAAACCGCTGATGATAGCATCACAATTAGCCCCTCTAAGGTTACCCTAATTATAGCCGTACTGTATATTACCCTTTGTGGAAGCCCTATAAAAAGGTTCCTCTTTCTGGGAATTGTTTGTCTTTGCCATACAGAAAAGGGCTGGAGCCCCTATGGTGGCGGCTGGAAGCTGGGGGAGGGGGTATTGTGCTAAAGGTGGGAGTCTAGGGGAGCCCACCGGACCTCTCCTCTCATGAATGAGTCTTTTCTGAGCTCACACAGAGCCCGATTCACAAGTCTCTGCGAGGAACCATTTTAAAATAAATACGGGCAGCATTTCAACTCCATCTGGAACCCATCGCTGCCAATCTCCCTAATGCAAACAAACCTTCACAATAGGGGATTGAGGTCTCTAGCTTGAATTGAAGAGAGCTTTCAGAGGCGCAGACTCTGAAATGCAGATGTGGGTCAAAGACACCAGAGCCAAAAACACTTCAATCCCTTGGGGAGGCATTAGCGATCTCTAGGTTTCTAACATTTTTGGACGTCTTTCTGGGCTGCGCCTGTTCCCCACGTCACATCTTGAGGACTAGAGGGAGAACAGCAGAAAATGAGTCAGGACATGCGGGCAGGCAGTCTCTCTGGGGCAACATTACCTAAACTGTCTCCTGGGAGGAGCCACTGAAGTTTTGAGCACAACTAGGCACCTCTGAAATTAATTCCTTAGAGCCGAGAGGAGTCAAAGAAAGCCTTTTGCCATTTTAGAAAAAACGATTCAGACACTGGATGGAGAACTTTAGATGGGGAAGGGTAGTTTTATGGGGGTAGGGGCTGGGTGTTTCTCAAAAACTTTATCAAATGCACAGCTGATTCAGAGACCAGTAGTTAGGGTGGTTTGAGAAAAGAGAATTTGAGGTTAGCAAAGTGTCAATTCGGTGGCTAGGCAAAGATAAGACCATAATTTACTCATAGACACATAATTTACAGGAAATGCCACATCATTGTACTGCCTCGTATGTATGTCCCCTGATTTATCCTACCAAGTGCCCCTGATGGCGAACACTTCTCTGGCCACTAGCTTTCCCTGGCAAACCAGCTCTGCTAATGAATGGAAACTACGTCTGAGTGCCGCGGGACGGCATTCCACATAGTTTCTGGAATCCCTGCCTGCTTTCAGAGAAGAGGGAGAGTGCCTCGTCAGGAGTATGACTTTTTCCCCCTTTAAAGTTTTCCCTCTAAGATTGATTTACAATCTGTAACATACAAAGAAGGGGGCAGGCATCCCAGCTATAGGAAACGTGCCCAAAGACGAGGAGGAAAAAAAATATGAAAAGGGAAAAAAAAAATCTTTCTACCTAATAAACTTTCCAGGCTTCGTTTATCCTGACTAAAATCGCAGCCTGGAGAACCTTTCAGAAAATGGTTGCGAGGAAGGGTGCAAGAAATCTGGGCTTAGATTTGGACTGTAAACCTTGAGACTCCTAGTTGCATCGAGACGAAAGATTTATAGACATTATCAACTGGCCTCTTCTTTCACCACCTCCTGATACTGTGGTGTGTAGCATTCTAGAAATGTGTCAAAGTAGTTCTTTGTATTGTATCCCAAATTCCAGGCCAGAAAAGAGGGGGCCGGCTATTTTAACCTGGTGTTTGGAGGAGTAAATTGCCTGGTGAGTCTGGAATGCTTTCTACCCTTCAGGTGAGGTAAAGAGAGAAAGCGAGAGAGAGACAGAAAGAGACAGACAGAGAGAGCTGGGGATGCTGCGGCAAAGCAATTTAAGATTGCCTTCAGATTGTGACTGCACCTTCTAAACGGTAGTGGGAAGGAAGAAAGAATAAGATCTCTAAAAAGCCGCACAAAAATCTTTCTTTGTGGCAAAATATCTCAGAATATCTCCTTTGTCTAGCTCTTCTTTGAACCCCCACCCCCACCAGACCATGTAAATTAACCCTTTGGCTCCTGGCTGCTTCGTGAACCAACAGACACAGACCATCCTCCTCCATAGATAGATGGGCTGTGACCCGTTTGGTGACCTCTGTTCAGGCGAGAAGTGTGAGGCGCCTGAACTAATATTAGTGTGTATATCTGGGGCAAAGGAGAGACAGAGAGAGAAAGAGAGAAACAGAACAGTAAGAGAGGAAAGAGAGTATATAAATTTATAAGCCTTCTCAGAGAGAATATTTTCAAACATTTTTCCATTGAATAACTCTACAGGATTTAAGGACATATCCGTTACTCTACCGATATCAGCTGTGATATCCCTCTCTTCCCCCCCTACCCCAGAGTATCTTCATCCTAGCTTTCGGAGAGAGGGAAGAGAGGGCTGCAGCCTTGTGAGAGAGTCCTGGGTCCCTGATCCCCTCCAAATCCTCAAAGGATATCATTTGCTACTGTATCACCTGCTGGTAGGAAGAAGTGACCAATGGGCTCCAGAAAGACCCTCGTCGCGCTGGGACGAAGCTACAAGAAAAGGTATGGAAAGAAGAACTTACCGACATCCACGTCCTGACATCGTACAGCAGCTATCAGCAGCGCCTGGACAGTGGCCAGAAGCAGGAGAGTCCTTGGACTCCTCAGGTGGAACATGTCTAACCCGGGACTGCGCCGAGGAGGATGAAGGAGGCGGCAGAGGAAGGTGCTAGTCCCGGTTTCTACCGCTCCCTCATGCAGCCGGCCCCGCTGGAAAAGGACAAGCAAAAGGGAGTCTCAAGCAACCTTGCAGGACTCTGCTCCTAGCACCCGCTTGCGGCTCCCGTTATATGCGCTCTGCCCCTCCCGGGAGCCAGTGGATAAGCCGAGAGCACGGGCCCCCTGCAAAGCTGTAATCTGAGCTTCCCCCCCAACCCCTCCCTCTGCCCCATACCAGGACCTGGGCCAGACCCTTCCCCCCACCCTACCCCTCATTTTACACCTGCCCCTTTCTAGAGCACCTCTCCTTCCCAATACCTCATTACCCTCCCCTTCCCAGGATGGCCCCCCTTGAGGAGAAAGGGAAGAGAGTCACACTGGACCCCTCCCCACTCCCACTCTCCCTCAGGAATGCAAAGCGCCCCCCCTCACCTCCACAGGCAGGAGAAGAGATTGCCAGGAGGAGAGGGTGTCTCCGGCCCCTCCCCTCGGAGCTCTGCCCAGGGAGCAGGAGAGGGAGGGATGTATTTGCAGAGAAGAGGGCACTGAGCCCTGGATGGAGGAGGGAAGGAGGGAGGAAGCAGAGCAAGCAAAAAAAAAAAAAGAGAGAGAGAGAGAAAGGGATCTGCAGGTGTAAGCAGGCAGGGGGCAGCGGGGAGTTGTTAAAAAAAATCGAATTCAAGGCCACTGAGGCAGGAAAGCCGGAGCTAAATTCTTAGAACTTTCCCCTATCCAAATTCTTTCCCCAAGTCCCTCTCCTTCGGAGGTCTCTGAGCCATGGAATCTGACCATATGAATCAGAGTAAGTGAAAGACAAGGCTTCTTCACTTATGGGTCTGGCTATGGAAAAGGCAGAATAAACTTAAAACACCGGATACAGATAAGAAAGACCTACCTCCAACAGAGAAGGGAAGGAAAAAGAAAGAATATGTTGTTGTATGAGAGGTAGTGACTAGCAAGAGGGAGAAGCAGATGGATAATCACGGAGCCCTGAACCAGCAGAAAGGCTTTGGATCTGAAAGCTGGATGAGTTGGGGATCAAGTGGTCCTTTGTTTTAGAAAGAATCTTGGGTCCTTCTGTCAGATATGAACTCCATGAAACTTGGCAGGAAATTTGGGTGGATTCTGAACATTGGAATTTGAAGATGGGAAGTTATCCAGATCCTAAGACTTGGGACACAATTGATCACAACTGTAAACTTGGATTAGATTATGGAGGAGGCAGATCCAGCTAGAATAAGGTATGGAGAATAGAGAGAAAGGGTCTTAATTTCCAAAAAGCTTTCCTTATCATCCTTTCTATTCCTGCCATATTTCAACTTCCTCAGCTTTTTGTTTTCCTACCTGACACCTTTTCTTCTCCCATTTCTTATTTTGTACGGAAGTGAGTTATCTGTGCTTGTTAGTCTCTTGTATCAAAGCTGGAGGGAAAATGTGGACTTCCAAAGCAACAATTCTTGACTTTGTAAAATTCCTAGAGCTCTGAAATAGTTCGTTTAATGAGAACACCGAGTACTATTTCCGAGGACTTTTCACCTAGAATCTCTTTACACATTCACAAATGCCCCCTTTATGGCTCAGACCACAGAGGGAAGAAAAAGGTTGATAAAAGACTGAAATAATATGCCAAGGATCACTTTTGTATGAAAACAGTCAGAATATGAAATTGATCAGAGACTCAGGGCTTAGTGAGCAACTTAATTTCTGTGTAAATGAGAGATGATGCTAATTATTTAGTGCCTGAAGGTCACTAGAACTGAAAAGTTCCCAATACTAAAATCGCTCAATATATTTCAATAATCCCTAAGGATATCACTGTGCTATAGTTTCAGCTAAGTAATTACTACTTATAATAATGAACCTAACCAATCAAGATTAAACTGTTCTGTTTGTACCTTTTAAGAAGGTAGAGAAGCCAATAATGCATTTTTTAAAAATCTCAGGCAACTCAGTATATTGCAAAGAAGCCGGATTTTGGAATGAGAAGACCTTGATCTTAATTCCATGTCTGCACTGAACGGATTTTGTGACTATGGGCAAGTTGTATTACTTCTTTGAGTTTCCATTTCCTCATCTACAACCGAGGAATTGGACTCCCAGCTTCTTAAAAGGTGGGTTGGGACCCTATCTAGAGCCTTGTGACTGAATATGGAGACTCACAAGATTATGATTTATTATCAATAAATGTTTGACTTATATAACTATTTTATATACCTATATATCCAGGGTCACATAAAAAAATTCAGGTAAAAAGGAGTCTCAAGTGGAAAAAATTTAAGAAGTTCCGGGGATGACTTCTAAGATCCCTGTCAGGTCTAGGTCTTATGATTTCTCTCAAAATGGTTAAAATTGTTAAAGGTTTGTCCTTAAAGGAATGAGCTTTAGTTGATCCAAAAAACTAAATTATATAGAGTGCTTCACTCTCCTATGATGTTGATTCAATGAGGATTCATTCTATTTTCTAAAACTGCTAAAATTTGAATAAAACAGAAGCATCTTTGTTTTAGCAAAATACAAATATTCATTAATGAGGCAAGTTAAGTAGCCTTATTACTTCATTTACCCTTTAAGGTAGAAATGTTTAACACCCACCAGCAAAAATGAAAATCAGAAATGTAACCTATGCATATCATATAAAGGTCAAGTCCAGTCACTAAAATGGATCAAAGTAGTTACTTGGTGTCCTGGAATTGCCTTTTGATTTATGATTTTCATTGGTTTGGTTTTTTTTTTTT
>JAJPUD010011572.1:0-16535 GCA_023553655.1 Myrmecobius fasciatus
CTTGTTCTATTTCTTTTTCTAATATGGGGCTATTTAAATAATTTATATCCTCTTCTGTTAACCTGGGCAATCTATATTTTTGTAGATATTCCTCCATTTCATTTAGATTATCAAACTTACTGGCATAAATTTGGGCAAAGTAACTCCTAATTATTGCTCTAATTTCCTTTTCCTCTTCTTTGGAGGAAAGTTCTCCCTTACCATTCTTGAGACTAACAATTTGATTTTCCTCTTTCCTTTTTCTTATCAAATTAACTAAAGGCTTATCTATTTTGTTGGTTTTTTCATAGAACCAACTCTTAGTTTTATTTATTAATTCAGTAGTTTTCTTATTTTCAATTTTATTAATTTCTCCTTTTATTTTTAAAATTTCCAATTTGGTATTTAATTGAGGGTTTTTAATTTGTTCTTTTTCTAGTTTTTTTAATAATAAGCCCAATTTGTTGATGTTTTCTTTCTCTATTTTATGCAAGTAAGCATCTAGAGATATAAAATTGCCCCTCATAACTGCTTTGGGTGTATCCCACAAATTTTGGTATGTTGTCTCATTATTGTCATTCTCCTGGATGAAATTATTGATTGTGTCTATGAGTTGCTCTTTCACCCATTCATTCTTCAGGATTAGATTATTTAATTTCCAATTAACTTTTGGTCTATTTTTTCCTGGCCTTATATTGCATGTGATTTTTTATTGCATCATGATCTCAAAAAGATGCATTTATTATTTCTGCCTTTCTGCATTTGATTTTGAGGTTTTTATGCCCTAACACATGGTCAATTTTTGTATAGGTTCCATGGACTGCTGAGAAAAAAGTAAACTCCCTACTGTCTCCATTCAACTTTCTCCATAGATCTATCATACCTAACTTTTCTAACAATTGGTTTATCTCCCTAGTTTCTTTCTTGTTTATTTTGTGGTTTGATTTATCTAATTCTGAGAGAGCAAGGTTGAGATCCCCCACTAGTATAGTTTGGCTATCTATTTCTTTTTGCATCTCTCTTAATTTCTCCCCTAGGAATTTTAATGCTATTGCACTTGATGCGTATATATTTAGTATAGATATTGCTACATTATATATGGTACCCTTTATTAAAATATAATTTCCTTCCTTATCTCTTTTGATTAGATCTATCTTGGCTTTTACTTGATCTGAGATAAGGATTGCTACCCCTGCTTTTTTTTTGGTCACCTGAAGTATAATAGGTTCTGCTCCAGCCTTTTACCTTCATCCTATATGTGTCACTATGTTTTAGATGTATTTCTTGTAGACAACATATTGTGGGATTCTGGTTTTTAATCCAGTCTGATATCTGCTTCCGCTTTATGGGAGAGTTCATCCCATTCACATTCACAGATAGAATAACTAATTCTTTATTTCCTGCCATCTTATTTACCCAAGTTATGTTTTCCCCTTTCCTTTCCCCTTTCTCCCTTCCCCCCTTCTCAGTACTTTGCTTTTGATGACCCCCTCTCCCAAACAATCCACCACTTTTTAGATCCCCTCCCCCTGTTTTTAACTCCTTTTCCCTGATTCTTCTATTTTCCCTTCTAATAGTTTATCTCTTTCCTTTCCCCTTTCTCCCTTCCCCCCTCCTCAGTAATTTGCTTTTGATGACCCCCTCCCCCAAACAATCCAGCACCCTTTGGATCCCTTCCCCCCCTTTTTTTTACTCCTTTCCCCTGATTCTTCTATTTTACCTTCTATTAATTTATCCCTTTCTTTTCCTCCTTTCCCTCCCATTTCCCTCTAGCAACAGACAAGTTTCTATGTGAAATCAAGTGTCTGATATACACTTTTAGAACCCGACCTCATGAGAGTAAGATTTACACAATGCTCATCTCCCTCCCCTCTTTCTCTCTATTATATTAGGTTTTCTTTGCCTCTTCAAGAGATTTTTTTTGATATGCCACAACTTATTCAGACATTCTGCAATTAGTGGATATCTTCTTATTTTTCTAATTCTTTTCTAACAAAAAAAATGCTGCTGCAAACATTTTTACACATGCGGGTCCTTTTCCCTTCTTTATGATTTTCTTGGGATGTAGACCTAGTAGTGGCACTGCTGGATCAAAGAGCATGCACAGTTTGATAGCTCTTTGGGCATAGTTCCAAAATGCTCTCCAGAATGCTTGGATCATTTCACAACTCCACCAACAATGCATTAGTCTTCCAGGTTTCCCACATCCCCTCCAACATTTATCATTATCTTTTCCCATCATCTTTATTAGTCTGAGAGTTGTGAGGTGCTATCTCAGAGTTGTTTTAATTTGCATTTCTTTAATTAATAGTTACTTGGAGCATTTTTTCATATGACCACAGATGGCTTTAATTCATCTGAAAATTGTCTGTTCATGTCCTTTGACCATTTATCAATTGCGGATATTTACTACTTTTTTGACCTAGCCAAATCATTTGTTATTCTTGATCCTCATTTTCTTTACTTGAAAGATGAAAGAAAAGAACTAAGGGTACCTGTCACTGAAGATCTATGACGTGACTACTAATGAGGTCTTCAATGCTAGATGTTGAATGAAGTGAATTGTGAAAGCTGTCTCACAAGATGGAGACATTGTTCTAAAGGCTAAGTGCAGGTTGGCTGTGCCCTAGGACCAGGTATCTTTCTTCAGAGATCATCTGGTTTATAAGGAATGGGACCTTTTCTTTGTGAGACTAAGTTGGGGACACCTTGGCACTGAAATTCCTATTTAAGGTCATCTAGTAATACTAAAGATATCATTGGGTTAAAAGTTAGAATGTGAGGTCATTTGTCCTGGCTAATCAGGGCAAAGATCCAGCCTATAGGGAGCATTAGCCTAGGCCCCTATATAATTTTTTTTCTGTTAACTAGGCCTCCTTCTCCTTGCCTAACTGTTTGTGGGAAGGGAGATGCCCTTTCTCGCAATATCGCAATAAAATTAATTTCTGCTTTTACCTTAATTTATTTGAGCTGGTGGTCTTTGTCCTACACAGTGTGGTTAGCAAAGGAATTGATTCTTGAGGCAGGCAAAGAGAAGGATCTGGTAGAGATCAGTTTAGCTCCATGGTCCCACTATTTTAGGAAAGTCCTCCCATCTGAAATCCAAATTATGTCAAACGCCTGAGATCCATCCCCTGTAGAGGCCTGGAGTAGTCTTACTTTGCCATGCCCTATCAGAAATCTCAGTCATATCCTTGAGGTTAAATTTTCCCCATAAAATCTAATTATGGGCCATCCCATAGCTGCTATGTTCCTTTGGGTTAGCCCACCATAACGGTCTGCCTTGTGGTGTCTTTCCCCTTTCACTTCCCCCATGCCATGTGATATCTCCCCTAACCCCACTATGCTTCCCAACTGCACTTTTCTTCCTTACACCTAACTCTTTTAGGATGCTAAGGCCTTCTCAGGATTTAGCTTGCCAGCTAAAAGCATGCCCCAACCTCATAGGTGCTCATTCTCTCTTGGGTAATTTTGAGTTGCACTGAGGGACTTTCATATACTCTTCCACTTTATTTCATATTCACCATTGTTGGTGTCTATTGTATTCCTTAGTAACCTCTTCCCTAAATAAATCTATTTTTTTCAAGGAGATTGGCCATTGTGAATTCTTCCCATGACTGAACCCCAACTTTTGGTGCCTATCATCATCTGGTGTTTACATCACCTATGTCATTTTGGTCCTTAAATTAAATCATTTGGTGCCAAACCCCACATCATAAACCATATCAACAGCAGTATATAATAATCTTTCCCCCCTCTTCTTTCCCTATTTAATTTTTAAAATTAAAAATCTAAATGCAGATAACATATAGGAAGCAATTCTATACACAAGCTCAATTAATGGAAAATGCAATCTTTTTGATCCCCTTTTCAACCTTCAGTTATTGATTTTCATACAATATATATTTTTGAATCTATTCATGTCATATTCTGATGCCTGGAGACTCCCTGGACAATGAAGCTATATGCCTTCCTATTTTTCTTATCAAAAGAATGCAAAGACAGTCCTTGTGTCATTCAAGTTATTTAGCTGTACTTACCATTAATTGTCAGTAAAGCATTGAATCAAACAGGATATTAATGGGTCTTATACCAAGAAAGAAACCAGTTAGTGTCTGATTATTTTGTAATCTAATTTCAGTGTCAAGATTTATAGCCATGAAAATTAGTCTAGAAATCTTTCAGTAAAAATCAAGAAATGCAAAGGTCTATAGTAAAACTGAATACTTAATTGGTGAAAAGATGAAAAGGAGTGATTCAAGCAGAGTAGAGTTAGTGCCAGCTTCCTGGACCTAATATTTGACTGCGTAATTCATCTAATCCAAATTTAAATGCTAAGATTTTCAAGATCTCCTATACAAACTCCTACTTCAAGTCATCCAGTCTATTTTTCATGGACTCTCTTTTCTAGGGAAACTAATCTTACCAGCATCTTCTGCAAATAATTTGCTTATTTTTTCCTTTTTGCATGTCTTTCTTTTCCTTGGGATAGTTCTTTTCAGATCTACCAATATAGATCTTTTGATTAGTTTTGCAACTATACAACAATGGATTTATTATCTTCCAAGATCTGTGCCTGGGGATAAAAATACAAAAATAATACAAAAAGAAAAATTGTCTCTTCCCTCATTGAATTTACTTTCTAAAGGAGAAGAACAAAATACCAAAACAATAGCAACAACAAAAACAAATCTAAAAGGGGAGAAGGGAACATATTTTCCAAGGGGCAATATATCCTAATCTACAAGAAAAACAAAAGAAAGAAAGCCAGGAGAAGAATGAAGGTTATCTAGCCCTGGATCCTCCTACAAAATGGAAATTCTAGAAAGAATCTCCAATGTGAAACATGGAGATTATAAGTGTGAAAGAATGAATTAATATGAGATATGGCCAATATTTTAATTTTTCTGAGCTGTTCTTTTAAAGATATATGTTTTTAGCCTTTGTTAGGAGGGATGACTTGCTTGATAGGTGAAGAAGGGAAGAATAAATTGGAAATGTATGTGATAAAAAAAATGGAATCAATTTTTAAAATAATAGGAAAAATCATTGTTGTATTTCCTCTTTGTCCATATTTTGACCATACTTTCTTTTTCTTTTCTTGTTGCTCCAGTTTGCAAGTAAGAACTATATCAAATAATACTACTGGTAACTGGTAACAACTGGTAACAGACATTCTTATTTCATCTTGATCTTACTGAAAAGGCCTCTAGTTTATCTCAAAATGATGCTCTCAATTTTAGACATATATTATTTGGCATTTTAAAGAAGTATCCATTTATTCCTATTTTTTTGCATTTTCTAGAGAAATCAGTATTATATTAAAAAATTGTTCCATGTCTTGATATGATCTTATGATTTGGATTATTATGTTATTATAACATGGTTTATTATATTTATAGTTTTCTTCCTATTAAATTCACCATGACCACACATTCTTGGTATAAATTACATATACATAGAAATATCTGTTTACACATATGCAGATAAATATATATATGTATATATATATGTATATATATATGTATATATATATACCTATACGCATGTGCCTATATGTGTTTATACACACCTATGCACATGCTTGACATTTAGCATAATACTTGGCACATGGTAGGTGCTTAATGAATGTTTATTGTCTGACTGGGACAATTATATATAGTATCATGTGCAATTTGTATACAATCTGCATTATATGTTCTCGTAACATATACCCATACATATATTGTACTCATGACACCTTTAGAAATATTGGCCATGCACTCGGGAAAGAGTCCTAGAAGAAAGGATTAAAAATTAAGTGGGACTAAAATTAATTATAAGTGGCACATCAAAAAAACAAATACTGGGGGGTGAGGGGGAAGGGTAATTTTAATTGAAGCCCGTAGAAATTTTTGCTTACTTATTGTCACAAGGTTTGTAAGTATAGGGCATTAAGATTTCAAATACAGGAATTTTTATGAGTGGTACAGAGGGTAAATCATTGGATGTGGAGTTAGGAAGACTTGACTTTGAATTTGGCTTTAGTTATTAACTGTATGATCTTGGGTAAGTCATTTAACATCTTTTAAAATCTCAATTTCCTCATCTACAAAATGGAGATAATAATACCAACTACTTGACAAGGTTGTTGCAGGAACAAATGAGATAACATCTGTAAAATGTTTAATACAATATTTGACATGTAGTGAAGCTATAGAAATGTTAGCTGCTATCATCATCATTTCTACTAAATCAAACTGTCTGGGCTAGAACACATTTCTTCTAATTCTGAATCTAATGTTCTTTCCAATATTGCTTCAAAATGCATAGAAATTTAATCTGTTTCTAAGTTTGTTTGAAGTTTCATTGAGAATGTACATTAAAATTTGACTGTATTATTCTCATCAAGCCTATTTTTATCTTCCTTTTTCTTCTTCATGCAATTTATTCTTAAACTTATTGAAAGGTTTTAACATATCTTTTTATTTCACTTCATGTTTATCCTTTTGACCCATTATTATAGAGTTCTATCTTATTTTAGTAAAGTTAAGGAGTTACATATTTTATTTAGATGATGAATAGACATTAATAC
This sequence comes from Myrmecobius fasciatus, assembly GCA_023553655.1. Taxonomy (NCBI): domain Eukaryota; kingdom Metazoa; phylum Chordata; class Mammalia; order Dasyuromorphia; family Myrmecobiidae; genus Myrmecobius; species Myrmecobius fasciatus. The sequence goes on from JAJPUD010011572.1 coordinate 6,554, forward strand.
TGTTGAAACACTACTTTTCTACTGATTTGTGGCCCAGATGTCTTGTTAGAAGGAAAGCTTTGGGTCAGTACTTTGGTAGTTGGTTTGATAGCTTAGAAAGTAGTCCTTGTCTCTTGCCAGTGGCAGGTTTAAGTTCTCAAAAGGGAATTCTTTAATCTACTATTTTAGACAAAATTTTGGGGCAAGATTTCTGCTGGGATCACCTTATACATCTGGATAAGGCACAGTTTTGAAAAGTCATTTTACTCTGCTGAAGTAAATATTAGCTTTTTAAAGATCAGTGTGGGATGTTTTAACAACAAGAAAATAAGTACCTCTTCAGGCAGCTGGAGAAAGCAACAGCTTTGGGACATGTCTGGAGGAAGCAGAGCTTGCTTTGTGTTTTATGACCTTTTAGGGTTTTATTGAAAGCATATAACATGGGCATTTTGTTTCTTTCTGAAAGCCAGGTGCTTCATGCTGACAGAGCACACAGGAAATGTTCCAAAAATAGGAGCTGATTGATTGACTAAACTCCATCTTTGGAGCTTAATTTACTCTTTTACATCATTAAGCATGGTTTTAAATGTGTTCCTGTGTGTAATCGTTTTGTTATTGCTGTTATGTAAAATGTTTGCTGAGCCAAATTCTTTTTTTCTATCTATCTAGATATGTGTGTATATAGATATGTGTGTTTATACATGGGTGTATGTATGTGTACATGTTCATGTACACATATTTATAGGACTCTGTCTAAGGAAGGAAGAACCAGAATGTGTACCCCATTGTAGAGATTGTTGCAGATAAGAATAAGAGGTTCAGAGGGGAGAGAGGGAGAGAATAAGCATTTACATTGAACTACTATGGCCCAAGAACTGTGCTAAGTACTTTATAAATATTATGTTATTAAGTGACTTGCCCAGAATTATACTGTAGATGGATTTGAATAAATTCAGGCATTCCAAATTGCATGCACAGAACTCTGTGCCTTGAACCACCTTATTGCCTCAGAATTTTCAGGATTGAGAGAGAGAGAGAGGTAGAGGGAGAGGCAGAGGGAAAGGCAAAGGGAGAGGCAGGGGGAAAGGGAGAGGGAGAAGAGGATAGGGAAAGGAAGAGGGATGAGGAGAGGGAGAGAGAGAAAGGGAATATTTTAGTGGTATCTCAAAGTAACTTTTCTCTTTTACAACCCTTGCCCTCAATGTATATTAAGAAAAAATCTATGCCCTTGTGGTCTCAATTATTTGACTAAATTGAAAATATACTTAAAATTTCTCCTGGAAAGAACATTTGTACTTTTATGAATCACCAGAAATGGTTAAGCAGTCTTTTTTTTTTTTTTTTTTGGCTAATCTTGGGATGATAACTAAAACCTTTAAAAGTACTGACTATCCTAAGGATATACTTACATTTATGCATATATACATATCACTGAAGCCTATAATTTTTGTAAGATGACTGATAATTCCACACAGAGATTTCTGGTTATACAAAGAATTCTATAGCTAGAAGAGATCATAGTTATCATCCAGCCCTTTGACAAATGAGTAAATTTAGGATGCAAAGGTGAAGTAGTTGCTCCAAGTCACATGTCTATTGTCAAAGATAAGCTTAGAATTTCAGGTTCATAGGCTCAGTATTTTCTCCAAATACTACTCCAGCATTTCAATGAAAATGTAATTAGCTCTGATCAAAAGAATGGTCTGAATGATCAGTATAATTCTGAAAGACTCATGATGAAAAATGGTATACACATTCAAAGAGAACAGATGAACTCTGAGTGCAGATTGAAGCATAATTTATTTCACTTTTTTTTGCTTTGTTTTGCAACATGACTAATATGGAAATATGTTATAATTTTACAAGTATAATTGATAGTAACTTTTTAATCAATGAAGTAGGGATTGAAGGAAAAGGGATTTTAAAATTCAATAAAAAAGAATATTAAAAATAAATTGAGTAATTTTTTAAAGAAAAAAACCAAGAAAATATAACTACAATAAAAGAGGTAAGAAGCATCATGTAGGCAACTAAGTTGCACAGTATGTAGAATGTAGAATGAATTCAAATCCAATGTCAGGCATTTGCTTGCTATATAATTCTGAGACAATCTCTCCTTTATTCTGCCCATGTTGTATGATGTGGAGGATAAACTGTTAAATTTATAATCAAGAGGCCCTGAGTAGCTAGATGGAACAATTGATAGAGTATCGGGCCTCAAAGTCAGGAAGACTCATCTTGATTTCAAATCTGGTTCTTGACACAATACTAGCTGTGTGACTCAGTTCCTCATTCATAAAATTATCTGGAGAAGGAAATAGCAAACCACTCCAGTATCTTTGCCAAGAAAAATCCGAAATAGGATCATGAAGAATTGGACAATATTGAAAAGACCAAATCATATAGACCTAAGTTCAAATTTTCCCTGAGACTCTTGTTTTCTGAGCCTTATTTTCTTCATCTATGAAATAGTGGGATTAGATTTTATGGCCACTGAGGTCCTTTTCAACTCTAGATGTTCAGACTTGTAAGCTCAGTAACCTACATATAACCTACCATGAGGTGACTCCACTATAGGTTTATCTCTGGCTCTAAATTTTTAGGCCATCTCTCCTGTCACTTCCTACCAGATGAACATTCAAAAATTCCTCATGGAGCTTTAGCTGATATCATGACTTTGGAAGAATAATATAGTCATTTTTGTAAACAAACAAACAAACAAAACCAACAAATATCCAAGTCTTTTTCACTTAAAAAATAGAGCTTGAGGAATTCCATAGCAAGCACATTTTTTCCCTTCTAGTGACAAAGTAAAAAGATAGTTTTGTGGGTACAATTTTGCAATGTGAAACTAGAAAACCATGTGAGTTTACTATTGGCCCAAGGCATGTTATGGAATTTTATGCTGTTGTCTTACTTTGCCCCAGGGAGAAAAGTCCAAATTTTGGTTTGAAATGCTTCTCCAGGGGGCGGAGCCAAGACGGCGAACTGCGGACAGCTTTCTCTGTGAACTCCCCGGACATTCCCTCAAACCCAGACAAAGTAAGCCTTCCAACTGGTTTCTAAGTGAGGGCACCACCAAGCATTTGAACTACAACGCACTTCTATCAAAGATCTACCTTGAAAGAACTCCGGAGGTTAGCCTCAGGGGAAATCGGCCGCTGGTCGCGATCAGACTGCAGCCGGGGCGGAAGTCAGGGCTGCGATAGAGGGGCGGATTTTGGGCACCCAGGAAGCCCCTGGGAGACGCCTGGGCTACTTTGCTCTGCTTGCGGGCAGGTGCTTTGGCAGATCTGCCTTTGGAAGGGGGTGGATCGAGAACAGCTGAAAACGTGGTCCTGGTGCGAATCTAGCCCGACCAGCCTCAGACCGGAAGTCAACTCGGCAAACTGCCCCAGGGCAAATACAAATTGTTGCAGTTTTCTTGGCTTTTGACCAATATCCCAACTTTAAATCATGAGCAAGAAGCAGAAGAGAGCTCTCACCATAGAAAGCTTTTACGGAGAAAAAATAGAACAGTCCCCAGATCCTGACATTATGAAAACAATCCCAGATGAAGCCACAAAGGCAGACTTAAGTTGGTCTCCCTTTCAGAAGGCTTACCTGGATGATTGCATTAAGAATCTCAAAAGAGAGCTAGAAGAAGAATGGGGAAATAAATTGAGATCAGGGCAACAGAAATATCAAAAACTGGAAAATAGGACTGGTGAATTGGAAAAAGAAAACAGTTCACTGAAAAACAAAATTGGTGAATTGGAAAAAATCACCAATTCACTGGAAAATAAAAATGGTGAACTGAAATGCTTCTCCAACCATTATCAGTGAAAGGATTTCACCAACAGTTACTGAGTTGGCCAATAGAAAACTCACAGAAACAGCATACTTGGCCATATCTAATTATTGTTATATTTTGGTTTAATAATAATAGAAAGGTCTCCTATAAAGCTCAGGCAAATGAAATGAGATGAAAAGAAAAGCATGTTGACACAAAGTGCTATATAAGATGGACTCAGAGCTATATCCACTATATCTGGAATTACTTTTTGGTGTAATTTCCTTTTAAGGAGAGAATGCCAAATGGGAAAAGTCTCTTTTAAATGAAACAATCCATTTAAGAAAGTAACACACAGTACCATTTTAATTACATAAATGGTTTTTTCCATCCTTTTTAGTCATATAAGGAAAGTGAGAACCATCTGATTGCTTCTGTGCTTCAAGCAGTATAAAATTATTGAGAAAAATGGAACAAGGACTCCAGAATTTTGAGTCTTTCCATTGGGATGAATTTTGGGGAAGGGATAGATAGTTACACAGAATGGGCTGCCATGGATAAGTTATGGACTACATTACGGAAGGTAATAGCCATATCAATAAAATCACATTCCAGTGAAGTATGAGTAGGGAACAGTAGAAAGGCTACTGAAATTAGAGGCAGAAGACCCGGGTCCAAATCTCAATTATTCTACTTCTTATCAGTATGACCTTGACCAAAGGACTTAATCTCTTTTCTCTGGCTCTCAAAATTGCCTTATCTGTAAAGTAAGGAAGTTGAATTAGAACTGAAAAGTCTTTCAAACTCTAAATCTATTATAAGGATCCTGTGACTCGATTTCTTCATTAAACCAAATCACCAAATTTTTTAACTCTCTCCATATGTAAGGGACTAGGCTAGGATTTGGAACTACAAATACAAAAAGAAAAATTGGCATTTTCCTCAAGAAACCTATATATAAATGGAAGTGGTAAAATATATATAAATAAGTAAGTATATACATGAACATTGGAGAGGAATAGGGCATTAACAGCTAAAGGGAGGAAAGGTGGAGCCAAGTTGGTAGAGTAAAGGCAGGGACTCATTGAGTTTTCCCCCAAACTTCCAAATAATTATTCTAAACAAATTTCAGAGCATCATAAAACACAAAAAGATAGAGTGGAAAACTTTCCAACCTAATAACTTAGAAGGTTAGCAGGAAAGGTCTGTGGTGCCAGGGTGGGAGACCAGAGAGCAGTCTCAGTGAAGGCTACACCAGCACAGTCCTGGCCTGGTTGCAGCCCCAGTATAGGTATCAGCAAAGCAATAAGTGGCCTTGGACCTCTGAATCATTAGGAGATCTGTCAGTTTCTAGATCTCTCAGCCCAGAGACACCAAAGACAAGTTGGAAGGTCAGCAAGAAAGGTTTGTGAGCAAGATGACATGGCTTTGAAAAACCAGCAAATCAGGAGCTGGTGGTGATGCTGGCAGCTTTTAGAGACCTCAGATCATAGAAAGTCTTTTTACTAGCACTGAGGAAAGACTCTGTATCCTTAGTACAGTAGAATTTACTGTCACAATGGAGTGGGGAGACTTCTCAGAGTTTTAGGGCAGAAAAGAATGTTTGTGGTAAAGTCCCTAGAAGGATTCTTGAAAACAGCTGCACAAAACTCCTGAAGCTTGGGACAGTGAAGCCTCCATAATGGAAATGGAGCTCTTCTTTGAGAAAGAGTTAAAAGATGGGAAAATGAGCAAGCAACAGAAAAACAAAAAAACAAAAACAAAAAACAAAAAAAAACTTCTGATCATAGAAAGTTACTATGGTGAAAAGGAAGATCAAAACACACACTCAGAAGATGACAAAATCAAAGCTCACATCCAAAGCCTCCAAGAAAAATAACAATTGGTTTCAGGCCATGGAAGAGCTCAAAAAGAATCCTGAAAATCAAGTAAGAATGATAAAGGAAAAAATCTAGAAGAAAATTGAGAGTAGTGAAAAAGAAAATACAAAAAGCTAATAAGTGAAATAATACCTTAAAAAGCAAAATTAGCAAATAGAAAAGGAGGTATAAAAGCTCATTGAGGAAAATAATTCATTGAAAATTAGAATTGAGCAAATGGAAACTTGTGACCTTATGAGAAATCAAGAAACAATAAAACAGAACCATAAGAATAAAAAAAATAGAAAATTGTGAAATATCTCATTGGAAAAAGTAGTGATTTGGAAAATACATCCAGGAGAAATAATTTAAAAATTATTGGTCTACCTGAAAGCTGTGATCAAAAAAAAAAAGAGCCTAGACATCATCTTCCTAGGAATGATCAAGGAAAATTGTCCTGATATTCTAGAACCAGAAGAAATTGATATTGAAAGAATCCACTAATCACCTCCTGGAAGAGATCCAAAAATGAAAACTCTTGAGGAATATGATACCCAAATTTGAGAACTCCCAGGTGAAGAAGAAAATATTGCAAGTGTCCAGAAAGAAACAATTCAAGTATAGAGGAGCTACGGAATTTAGCAGCTTCTACATTAAAGGATTGAAAGTCTCAGAATACGATATTTTGGAGCACAATGGAGCTCAATGGAACTAGGATTATAACCAACAATCACCTACCCAGCAAAACTGAGCATAATCCTTTAAGGGAAAAGATGGAATTTCAGTGAAATAGAAGACTTTCAAGCATTCATCATGATAAAACCAGAGAATTTGATTTTCAAATACAGCTCAGGAAAAGTTTTAGGAGTAATTGGGAAAGGGATAACATGAGGGATTTAATATTGTATATTTGTTTACATACTTACTTGGGAGGATGATATTTGTAACTAATAAGAACTTTTTCATTATTATGGCAGTTAGAAGGAGTATATATAGACAGAGATCACAGGCATGAGTTGAATATGAAGAAATAATATCAAAAACACACAAAATTAAGGGATGAGAGGAATGGAATGGGAGAATGGAAAAAGGAGAGGTGGAATGGTGTAAATTATCTGCCATAAAAGAGGCAAGAAAAAATCTTTTATAGTGGAGAAGAAAAAAGAGGAGGGAAGGGGAGAAAGAATGAGCGAACCTTACTCTCATCAGAATTGGCTTAAAGAGGAAATAACAAACACACTTAATATTGGTATAGAAATCTATTTTGCCCTGCCCAAACATAGGAAGGGAAAAGTTTTTGAGAAGGGAGGAAGGTGATAAAAGAAGGAAAATAATGGAGGAGGGGGTGATTAGTAGCAAAACACTTTTTTTTTTTTGCTGAGGCAATTGGGATTAAGTGATTTGCTCAGGATCACATAGCTAGAAGTGTTAAGTGTTAAAAAACCAAATTTGAACTCAGTTCCTCCTGAGTTCAGGGCTAGTGCTCTTTCCATTGCACCACCTAGCTACCCAGCAAAACACTTTTGAGGAGGATCCAGGTGAAAGAGAGAGAGAATAAAATAAATAGGGGGGAAGTGTAATTAGCAGTAGTAATTGGGGAAAGAATTTTGAAGCATTTCTCTGATGAAGTCTCATTTCTCAAATGTATAGGAAACTGAGTCAAATTTACAAAAAAATGTGAGCCATTCCCCAATTAATAAATGATCAAAAAATATGAATTGTGCCTCCAGGGCTATAAAATCATGCATATTCTTAGACCCAACACTATCATTATTAGGCAAGAATTCCAAAAGAAATTTTTTTTTTGAAAGGCAAAGAATTTTTGGGTACAAAAGTATTTATAGCAGCTCTCTTCTCAGGGCAAAAAAAAATTTGAAATTCAGGATTCTCCATCAATTGGGGAATGGTTGAATATAATTATGGTTTGTGATTATGATGGAATATTATTGTTTTTTTAGTAAATTATGAACTTAATTGACTCAGAAAAACGTGAAATGTACTGTATACAAAATAATAGTAATGTTGTGGGATGATTATTTCTGAATGACTTTACTATTCTCAGCATTACAATGATTGAAAACTACTCTGAAGGATGATGAAAAATTCTATCCATAACCAGAGAAAGAACTGATTGTGTCTGAGTACTGATTGAAGCATAATCTTTTTCAAACTTTATTGTTCTAAAAAAATTTAGGGGGAATCCATTTTTTTCTTTTAAACATGACTTTTATGGAAATATTTTGCATAACTTCACATGCACCTTCTTAATGGGATTGTGATAGGGAGTAATGGAAAGGATTTGGAACTAAATTTTTTTTCCTCCTTTTTTTTTAATTAAAGCTTTTTATTTGTATAACATATGTATGGGTAGTTCCCCAGCATTGATCTTTACAAAGCTTTCTATGACAAATTTTACCCCCAGTCCCATCCCCTCCCCTAGATGGCAGAAAGTCTACTACATGTTAATAATGTTGAAATACTTGACAAGTTGTGCAAGAAAAAAAAAAAATCAGACAAAGGAAGCACAATGCAAGCAAACCTCAATAGAGAGCATGAAAATGTTATGTTGTGGTACATATTTCATATCCCTCTCTCTGGGTGTATATGGTCTTCTTCAGTTAACAATTGGAACTGGTTTGAGACAATTCTTTGTTGCAGAGAGCCATGTCCATCAGAATTGATCATCATGTAATATTGTTGTTGCTGTGTATAATGATCTCCTGGTTTTGCTCGTTTCACTCAGCATCAGTTCATGCAAGTCTCTCCAGGCCTCTCTGAAATCGTGTTGCTGGTCCTTTCTTACAGAGCAATAATATTCCATAACATTCATATACCACAATTTATTCAGCCATTCTCCAATTGATGGGCATCGCTTCAGTTTCCAGTTTCTAGCCACTACAAAAAGGGCTGCCACAAACATTCTTGCACATATGGGTCCCTTTCCCTCCTCTAAGATCTCTTTGGGATATTGGCCCAGTACAAACACTGCTGGGTCAAAGGGTATGCACAGTTTGAGAACTTTTTGAGCATAGCTCCAAATTGCTCTCCAGAATGGTTGGATCCGTTCACAGTTCCACCAACAATGTATTAGTGTCCCCACTTTCCCACATCCCCTCCAACATTCATCGTTATCTATTCCTGTCATTTTGGCCAATCTGACAGGTGTGTAGTGGTACCTCAGAGTTGTCTTAATTTGCATTTCTCTGATCAATAGTGATTTGGAGCAACTTTTCATATGACTAGAGATGGTTTTAATTTCATCATCTGAAAATTGTCTGTTCATATCCCTTGAGCACTTATCTATTGAAGAGTGGCTTGGATTCTTATATATATGAGACAATTCTCTATATATGTTAGAAATGAGGCCTTTATCAGAACCATTAAATGTAAAGATGATTTCCCAATTTGATGCTTCCCTCCTAATCTTGTCTGCATTAGTTTTATTTGTACAAAAACTTTTTAACTTAATATAATCAAAATTATCTATCTGGTGTTCAGTTAGGAGTTCCAGATCTTCTTTGCACATAAATTTATTCCCTCTCCACAGGTCTGAGAGGTAAACTATACTACGTTCCTCTAATTTGCTTATAATATCACTCTTTATATCTAGATCATGAACCCATTTAGATCTTATTTTGGTATGTGGTGTTAGGTATGGGTCAAGCCCTAATTTCTTCCACACTAGTTTCCAATTTTCCCAGCAGTTTTTGCCAAATAGTGAGTACTTATCCCAAAAGCTGGGGTCTTTGGGTTTATCGAATACTAGATTGTTAAGGTTATTGCCTAGATAGTCCTGATATCCTATCCTGTGCCACTGATCGACTGCTCTGTTTCTTAGCCAGTACCAAACGGTTTTGATGACTGCTGCTTTATAATATAGTTTTAGATCTGGTACAGCAAGGCCACCTTCATCTGCCTTTTTTTTCATTAATCCCCTTGAAATCCTTGACCTTTTGTTCTTCCAAATTAACTTTGCTACTATTTTTTCTAGATCTGTAAAATAATTTCTTGGGAGTTTGATTGCTATGGCACTAAATAAGTAGATCAGTTTGGGTAGTATTGTCATTTTTATTATGTTTGCTCTGCCTACCCATGAGCACTTAATATTTTTCCAATTGATTAGGTCTGATTTTATTTGTGTGGAAAGTGTTTTGAAATTTAGTTCGTATAGTTTCTGACTTTTCCTTGGCAGATAGATTCCCAAATATTTTATCCTATCATCCATTATTTGGAATGGAATTTCTTTTTGTATCTCTTGCTGCTGAACTTTGTTGGTAATATATAAAAATGCTGATGATTTATGTGCATTAATTTTGAATACTGCCACTTTGCTAAAGTTGTGAATTGTTTCTAGTAGTTTTTTTAGTTGAGT
>JAJPUD010011572.1:26535-53889 GCA_023553655.1 Myrmecobius fasciatus
CCACAAACAATTTTGCACATGTGGGTCCCTTTCCCTCCTTTAAAATCTCTTTGGGATATAGGCCCAGTAGAAACACTGCTGGGTCAAAGGGTATGCACTGTTTGATAACTTTTTGAGCATAGCTCCAAATTAAAGCTAACATTTCTAATACAATATTAAATAGTAATGGTGACAGTGGGCAGCCTTGTTTCACTCCTGATTTTATTGGGAATGGTTTTAGTTTGTCTCCATTACATATGATGCTTGCTGATGTTTTTAAATAGATGCTGCTAATCATTTTAAGGAAAAGACCATTTATTCCTATACTCTCTAGTGTTTTTAATAGGAAAGGGTGTTGGATTTTATCAAATGCTTTTTCTGCATCTATTGAGATAATCATATGGTTTTTGATAGTTTGGTTATTAATATAATTAATTATGCTGATAGTTTTCCTAATATTGAACCAGCCCTGCATCCCTGGTATAAATCCTACTTGGTCATAGTGTACTATCCTGGGGATGACTTTCTGTAATCTCATTGCTAATATCTTATTTAAAATTTTTGCATCAATATTCATTAGGGAAATTGGTCTATAGTTTTCTTTCTCTGTTTTCACCTCACCTCGTTTACCTATCAGCACCATATCGGTCTCATAGAAGGAATTTGGCAGTATACTTTCTGTCCCTATTTTCTCAAATAGTTTATATAGTATTGGAATTAATTGTTCTTTGAATGTTTGGTAGAATTCATATGTCAATCCATCTGGCTCTGGAGATTTTTTCTTAGGGAGTTGGTTAATAGCTTGTTCTATTTCTTTTTCTAATATGGGGCTATTTAAATAATTTATACCCTCTTCTGTTAACCTGGGCAATGTATATTTTTGTAGATATTCCTCCATTTCATTTAGATTATCAAATTTACTGGCATAAAGTTGGGCAAAGTAACTCCTAATTATTGCTCTAATTTCCTCTTCATTGGAGGAGAGTTCTCCCTTATCATTCTTGAGACTAACAATTTGATTTTCCTCTTTCCTTTTTCTTATCAAATTAACTAAAGGCTTATCTATTTTGTTGCTTTTTTCATAAAACCAACTCAGTTTTATTTATTTATTTATTTATTTATTTATTTATTTATTTATTTATTTATTTTTTTTGCTGAGGCAATTGGGGTTAAGTGACTTGCCCAGGGTCACACAGCTGTTACGTGTCTGAGACCAGATTTGAACTCAGGTCCTCCTGACTTCAGGGCTGGTGCTCTATCCACTGCGCCACCTAGCTGCCCCTCAGTTTTATTTATTAACTCAATAGTTTTCTTATTTTCAATTTTTATTAATTTCTCCTTTTGTTTTTAGATTTTCCAATTTGGTATTTAATTGAGGGTTTTTAATTTGTTCTTTTTCTAGTTTTTTTTTTTAATAATAAGCCCAATTCATTGATTTTTTTCTTTCTCTATTTTATGCATCTAAGCATCTAGAGATAAAAAATTGCCCCTTATAACCCCTTTGTCCATATCCCACAAATTTTCGTATGTTGTCTCCTTATTGTCATTCTCCTGGATGAAATTATTGATTGTGTCTATGATTTGTTCTTTCACCCATTCATTCTTCAGAATTAGATTATTTAATTTCCAATTAACTTTTGGCCTATTTTCTCCTGGCCTTATATTGCATGTGATTTTTATTGCATCATGACCTGAAAAAGATGCATTTACTATTTCTGCCTTTCTGCATTTGATTTTGAGGTTTTTATGCCCTAACACATGGTCAATTTTTGTATAAGTTCCATGGACTGCTGAGAAAAAAGTAAACTCCCTACTGTCTCCATTCAATTTTCTCCATAGATCTATCATACTTAACTTTTCTAACAATTGGTTTATCTCCCTATTTTCTTTCTTGTTTATTTTGTGGTTTGATTTATCTAATTCTGAGAGAGCAAGGTTGAGATGCCCCACTAGTATAGTTTGGCTATCTATTTCTTCTTGCATCTCTCTTAATTTCTCCCCTAGGAATTTGGATGCTATTGCACTTGGTGCATATATATTTAGTATTGATATTGCTGCATTATCTACTGTACCCTTTAATAAAATATAGTTTCTTTCATTATCTCTTTTGATTAGATCTATCTTGGCTTTTATTTGTTCTGAGATAAGGATTGCTACTTCTGCTTTTTTTTTTTTTCTGTTCACCTGAAGCATAATAGGTTCTGCTCCAGCCTTTTACCTTCATCCTATATGTGTCACTATGTTTTAGATGTGTTTCTTGTAGACAACATATTGTGGGATTCTGATTTTTAATCCAGTCTGCTATCTGCTTCCGCTTTATGGGAGAGTTATCCCATTCACATTCACAGTTAGAATAATTAATTCTTTATTTCCTGCCATCTTATTTACCCAAGTTATGTTTTTCCCTTTTGTTTCCCCTTTCTCCCTTTCCCCCTCCTCAGTACTTTGCTTTTGATGACCCCCTCCCCCAAACAATACTCCACCCTTTTCCCCTGATTCTTCTATTTTCCCTTCTGTTAGTTTATCCCTTTCTTTTCCTCCTTTCCCTCCCACTTCCCTCTAGCAATAGACAAGTTTCCATGTCAAATCAAGTGTCTGATATACACTTTTAGAGCCCAAACTGATGAGAGTAAGATTTACACAATGCTCATCTCCCTCCCCTCTTTCTCTTAATTATATTAGGTTTTCTTTGCCTCTTCAAGAGATTTTACCTTGTTTTTACCTCCTTTTTTTAAAGATCTTATTTTTCCACTTTTTCCCTCTTTTCCCCAGTAAGATAACCTTTCCCTCTCTAGTTTTCTTTTTCATATTATCAAAGTAATATCTAGTTAATTATACCCCCAAACTTTAAGTATCCCCATAGTAGAAATAAAGTTCTCAAGAGTCCTTTCCTTTTTACCTTTATATGCTTCTCTTGAGTTCTGTGTTTGGATGTCGAATTTTTTGTTCACATGTGGTCTTTTAATTAGAAATAGGTGAAATTCACCTATATCCTTAAATGACCATCTTCTTCCCTATAGGATAATGCTCATTCTAGCTGGATAGGTTATTCTTGGCTGTAATCCAAGTTCCTTTGCCCTTTGGAATATCTGATTCCAGGCTCTTCGATCCTTCAATGTGGAGGCTGACAGATCCTATGTGATTCTAATTATTGACCCTTGGTATTTGAATTGTTTCTTTCTAGCTGCTAGCAGAATCTTTTCCTTGGTGCGATAGTCCTGCCATTTAGCCACGATATTCCTTGGGATTTTAATTTTGGGGTCTCTTTCAGGAGGTGATCGGTGAATTCTTTCAATGGTAATTTTACCTTCTGATTCAACAATCTCTGGGCAGTTTTCTTTCAGGATTTCCTGGAAGATAGTGTTTAGATTCTTTTTTTCATCATGACTTTCAGGAAGTCCAATAATCCTTAGATTGTCTCTCCTAGATCTATTTTCCAAGTCAGTTGTTTTTCCTAGGAGATATTTCATATTTTCTTCTAATTTTTCATTTTTTTTGTTTTTGTTTGACTGATTCTTGAAGTCTTATTGAGTCATTCACTTACTTGCATTTGTTCAATTCTTATTTTTTACAGTGTTGTTTTCTTCAGTTACCTTTTTAAGCTCCTTTTGTAACTGGCCAATTTGTTCATTGCACTCTTTTTCCACTTCACTAATTTTATTTTTCAATAAATTTGTGTCTTTATCATATCTCTTTTGGAGGGGTTCTTGCACTGACTTCAGTTTATTTTCCCATTTATCCTCCAGCTCTTTTTTGAGATTCTGTATGCAATCTTCCACAAAGGCCTTTTTAAAAGGGGACCAGTGATGGTCCTTAATAACAGCCTCTGGAGTTTTGTTTAAAGGAAACTCGGGATCTGGGGTCAGCCCTTCTCTCTCTCGATAAAAGCTGTCTATGGTGAGCGCTCTCTTTTGCTTCTTCATTTTTTTTTTTTTTTTTTAGACAGCGTGTATATGTCTTTAAGGTTTGGAAAAACGGTGGCTAAAGCTCCTTGCCCTGGTGCAATTTGGCGAATTAATTTAATGTGCTGGGCCAGTGGGGGATAGGACTAAATGGGAATTACTCCTTAAACAAGGCAAGTCTGCCAGAACACCTGCCCCCAATCCGGGCAGAATGTCCTGAGTGCCTCAGATAAACTCCAGGTGTTTGGAGTTTGGAGTTTGTAGTTTTTGCCACAATGAGCTGAGTCCCACCCTCACTTCCAGCCTACACCACTGTTTATCCCTCTGTCTGAGTTACAGAAACCTGATGTGAAGTTCTTCAGAGATATCAGCAAGCAGTATCCAAGTATTTCTGAATTTGTTGACTTGACGATCAGTTCAGAGGCTTATTTTATTGTTGATTTGAGAGAAGATCGGACGAGACACAGAGTGTCACGTTTTCACTCTGCCATCTTGGCTCCGCCCCCTAAAATATTTGAAAACAAATGTAAAACATTGTTTTACATGGAACTGGGGAAAATTAAAAAAATATTAATATTAACAAACCCCAACAACTAAGGGAAACTGGAAGGATTTTCTGTAGGAACTAATCTTTGAATGAAGGTAGTAAGTCTTAAGGAGATAGTGGCAAAAATTTTTATTACTGTCATAAGGGACAGTTTATGTAAATGAAGAGACGAGAAAGAGATGATTCAATTTTGAGAAAAAGAAAGGAGAGAATCATAGATAGACTGTATAATGAATGAAAGGCAGAAATTTACAATGACCCTTTGATTGACTGAAGCCAGACTATGATTGGGCTTAAAAATCAAGCTGATGAGTTTTCATTTTTCCCTAGTGGTAATAATAAAAGTCTTTATAGTTTAGTATGTTTAGTATAGTTTAGCATAATTTCAGAAATGCTTTGGCACACATTAGCTTACCATAGCTTCTTTCAGCCCACAGTACTTGCAAAAAATAGCAATTGACCCTGATTAGTATTAATTATTTAGAGTAGTATTATTCTTTTGGTTTAACTGGTCTTACCCATATGTGATTTACTGTCCAAATATTTGCTTGAAGACAAGTGGATTTTCCAGCTCTAACATTTGCTACTTTTCCAACTACATTTTTTCTTCACTTTAGGAAAAAGAGGGATCGAAGTTAAGAGATAAACTATGAATACTCAGGGATTAGGTCTCATGGCAAATGTTAAACTTCTTTATGGATTTGCTGTTTCTCTATGATTTATGCTAGCACTACTTTCTTAGTTTTGTTATATAGAATACCAGATATTCAATAGTTGGAATCAGATTATGTTGGAAAAGATAATAATTGTTAGTATTGCTATGGTTCAATATAACAATTGTGATCAGAAACTAGGGTAATAGTTGTAAAAGTTTACATATTCCAGGATAATCTTGCAACAGATGAGGAGATATTTTCAACTCCTGAGAAAGTGAGACGTGAAAATAATATCATTCCTCTTCTAGATTCTAAAAAGACATTTGGACGACTCAAATAACATCATTGGATGAAAATGGGCATATTCTTCTGGGATATTCATAAATATAATTATCCAGGAATCTGCATTTTAGAAGTGTCAAATGCTGTTTGAATGCCATGCTGATCAAGCTTAATGTGTTATCTTGATTTCTGACTATATCTTTTACAATCAAACCAAAATAACAGGAAATTCAACATATAAGAGCAAAGATCAATTTTAAGGAACTCCACATGGACAAATTGTATATTTTTTCACATGGGAAATATATATTTTATGTTTAAGATTTATATCAACAAAAGACATTCAAAAGAAAGATTGACAGAGTAAAGTCTAAGAGTAATCATGCTATACAAAAGAGGTGCAGAAGAAGAATTGATACAGAGGCATTATAGGAGGGAAGAGAGCTTGTATGTATTAACACCTACTCATATCGGGAATATGTTCAATAGGCAACATTACATATATACTATGAAGGGTATAGCATTTTCCAAAATCTATAAAGAAATAAGGGGGGAGGGATGAGTGGGTGAGGAAGCAAAGGGTGAAGGAAAAAGATAAGGGAGGGATTCCTAGATAGGAGGAGGTTGAGTAATAGTAAGCCAAGTTTTGGAGCAGAATTTAATGAAAGAGTCAACAGGGATAGGAAAGACGTGTGTGTTAGTGTGTGTGGGAGGATGAAAGGGGGAAAAAACTAAAGTTAAAAAGGTGCACAGCAGGGAACAAAAGAATTGTTTGCAAGAAAGTAAAAAAAATGGGCACTCATGAATATAATTTCTTCTACTAATATATATATATATACATATGTATACATGTATACATATGTATATATATATATATATATAATTTCTTAAACTCGTATTTGATTATTATATATTTTGAATCACCCTGATATTCTGCTGAGCATATGACAGTGTTTCTTTTGTTTTTTTTCACTTTATTTTGTATTGCTTTTCTATTGTTCTTTTTCTCTTATTCAGTTTCTTCAAATAAAATAAATTTGATTTTAAAAAAGGAAAAAAAAAAGAAACTGATCAGAATATGGATACCCTTATCTTCTTGAGGTGTGGTTGGAGATTCCTTGATTATTGGCAAAGATAATGCCTCTTAAAATGATTGTTTTCCAGAAACCTTGTTCATAGTAGACTTTCTGAAAGAAATTAAATTCAGTTATGTTTCTTCTACAACACCTTAGCCACTTCTACTCTTTGGTACAAAAACAAACAAACAAACAAACAAATGTCACAAGTACAAGATAGGGAAGGCAAAATGAAAGAGCAATTGTTCTGGAAAATATCTAGGGCTTTTAATGTATTGCATACTAAGTATAATTTAGTACTTGATATATCAGACATTGTCCTTGGCAACATTAGAGAAACATGGCTTTCAGGAAATCATAATACTTCTGTCCTCAGTCCCAAGCAGACCACATGTGGAGTATTGTGTTAAATTCTGAGTTTTAATAAACTAAAATCTGTCTAGAAAAGGGCAATCAACATGTTACTGGTCCTTGAGTCTGTATTTCATTTGAAGGTGATGGAGATGGTTAGAATGGAGAAGAAAAGATAGGGTATGAAATAACATCTCTGTTCAAATATTTAAATGGGTCACTTGGGTAAGAAAGATTAGACTTGTTCTTTTTTTGATTCAGAGAGCAGAGTCAGCTGAAAAAAGTCATTGAGCCCAATCTATATCTGAAGCAAAAATTCTATGTATAATATAAGAAACTTATTAACAGTTGTTTTTCCTTCTATGTCACTTGCTTTATGACTTAACCTGAACTATTGGCTATGCAGATGGTTCTCAGGCTGTGAAACACTCATTTCTATTAAGGGAAGTAACACTCAGAATGCCTGGGGATCATTTGGTACATTACTGCTTCCAAGCATTAAATAGTCCCATGTTTAGGACCATTTATTCCAGAATCATTTACTTCCTTGGGTATACAGACCTTATTGAAATCTGAGAAAGGAATTACTCCGTTAAGGTCTGACATGAGGAATCAGTATGAGAGGATCCCAAGTAAGGGTATAAGCAAGATAATAGATTTATTTATCATTAGTATGTCTTTAAACAGCCCATCAAGAAATTTTGATGCAGTGGTATGACATATTACTCAGATGTTCAAAAATCATGTATGATCTATATCTCTTTGCAGTTGGGAGCATCTTTTCATAAATTGAATTTCATTATTTCCCATGCAGAAACTACTAGGTCCCTTAAAAAAGAGATTTCCAACTTCAGCTCACTTGTCTCAGTAATCACTGTATAAAGAGAAAATTGCTAAGGTACAGACATGGTCTCTGCTCATGGCTAGATTGATAATCAGTTTTATAGAGTGTAGCTTCATATATTTTTTTGGACTTCCTTTGGGGAATTGGGAAATGAATAAAATGAATGAAACCAAAGTGAAAAGTAGAAGATGGACCAAGTTCTTCAGGAGAAAAGAAAATTATGAGTGTTGTGTAAGTGCCATATGAAGAAAGTCAAAGTTCATATTCAAAATATAAAATTCATGGAACTGGTCCTAAGAAGTTTCCATGAGCCTATACCAAAAGACATCTATTTATTACAGTCTTTTCTACTGAAACAACTTATTCCAATATAGAAATAGATTTTCTTATCACTTCTTTTGAGGAAGTGAAAAATATAATTTTCCCTTAGGCAGTCACATATTTTCTATTTACATTTGTGATAGCCTATTTATTTTTATATTTTAATAATTCACATTGTTTTGTATCATTCAGCTTGCATTGATTAAATACATACTTTGTATCATGCAGTGTGTTAAGTAGTGAGAATTTCTATCTTCAGAGAGTTTATGTGCTAGAAATTATATTCAGGAATACACTATACCCAGAAAAAAAGTATAATCAGATCATAGATTCACAGACTTCAATCCCTGAGCTCCCTTCCCCCCCTCTCAGTTTTATGGATGAGGAAACTGAGAGTTAAGGTAAATTATCCAAGATCATACAGGTAATGTTACAAAGGCATAATTTTGCCCCATGTTCTCTTTTAAATTGTACTACATACAAATATAGTATAAAAACAAATAAAAACAAAATAAATGGACATGGGGATATGCATTAACAACTGAGGGAATTGGGAAATGTCTCTTTTAGGCAATGCTATTTTAGATAATTCTTTATAGAAGTTATGAGTTCTGAGAGGCAGAGCTGGAGAGAGAGAACATTCTAGTTTTTGGGGAAAATCTATGTAAAGGCATAAAGGTTGGTCATGTAGTGTCATATAAAAAGAGAACCAAGTAGATCAACTTAGCTGGAATATGGATTGTGATGATGGAGAAATGTGTAATCATCTTGGAAAAATAGCTTGAATCCAAACAGAAAAAAAAGAGAAAGTGAGTTATGGGAAATGGTGATGAGTTGTATTGTATTTTATTGTGTTTGAGATATTAAAGCTTCATTCTGATGAGAAGTCAAAGAGACAATTGATGATATGATCTTGGAATTTGGAAGAGAGGGATGAGGATAAAATATGGAGATTTGTGAATCAATTTATAAACATGATGGTTAGGTTCCTTGGATCCTAACCATCTAACCAACTAATATGATGATATTACCAAAAAGTGAGCCTGGGAAAGACTCCAGAGAAGTGAGTGGTTCACCATATGTAAAGGTTTAACATTCAGAAGAAATGCAACAGGAATATTCTTGCAATCAGGGAAGAGACCTAGGGTAGCGTGATGAAATTCCAAAAAGGAGAGTATAAAGGAAGAGGACATGTACAGCAGAATCAAAAGTTGTAATGAAGTTAAGAATGATGAGCATTGGAATGGGAAGTAAGTCAGAATTTGGTGATAAAGAGATTATTATTGGGTCAGCTTGGTGACACAGTCAGGAGAGCATGAGTCCCAGAATGATGAGGATCTGGGATCCTAGCTGTATGACCCATGGCAAATTACCTAATTCTCCTTTGCCTCCTCTCTAAAAGGGGGATCATTGTTCACCTCAGATTGCTGTTTAAGTCAAGTGGTGGAGAAGGGCCAAATTGTAAGAGACTGAGAAGTGAGTGGGAGGTGAGACATAAAACCCAAGATCTTATTAAAGGTGATATTATGATTAGAACTACAGTAGACATTCCAGACCTCTATCCCCATCAACACAGAAATTTTTCAGTAGTTTGAATAATCGTGAACTTTTTAAACCAAAAGCTCATTTCTTTAATTCCACTATTCTGCTGACAATAGATAAAAGTCCTGGAAGATAATATGCTTTGTGTGAGTAGAGATCATTGGTATGGTCAGCTCTGCTGTCAAGTTATGCTCCCCACCTACGTGAAGATATTAATTTTTCTAATTGTGAATCAAGTTTCAGAAATTAAAATCTAAGTCTAGTATGGAAGATTACTAGGAAATCTAGGCTACATATAATTAGCTGGTGCAGTCCTGTCTGCTTTTCTTAGTAGACATGTATATTTAGAATATGACAAGGGTGTGAGTATTTTTTGGTGCCGTCTAACCCAGGGAATTCTGAAAAATACAAAAGAGAATTTCCTTCCCTTTCCATGACTTGGAGAAGGCTAAACACTAAATTAGTTTTTTTCCTCACTCTTTGGTATCAGAGTAACATGCTTGTTTTATGCATTTTTATTTGCCTCTGAAAAATATAGTATTTGTTACAGTGAAAGTAAAGAAATAAAAAGGCTTTAAACAACTAATCATCAAATAAGCATTTATTAAGTTCCTGTTTTGTGCTCTGTTCAAAGTGGGTACCAAGTGCTGAGAGATGCAATGCAAATATGAATTGGTCAGATAATTCCTGTTCTCAGAAAACTTACAAATTCTGAAGTATAGAAAACATGTGCCTATATTAATATATGCACCTATAAAAAAGATACAAGGTAATCTTAGAGGGAAAAGAAGTATCAGTTGTAGGAACCATGAACATCCTTATGTAGAAGGAAATGCTAGAGCTAAGTTTTTAAGATGTGTCTGTGTGAATGTCTCTGTGTGGGTGTCTCTGTGTGTGGGGTGTGTGTGTATGTGTATGTTTAGGTTGACAAAGAAATATTTGCTATGAAACAGTAGCAAGAACACATATGAAAACATTTGATCTTACCATTTTAGGGACATACTCTTCCTGTACTACCCCAGATTGTGGACAATAGCATTCTTTCTGTATAACATTGGTCCTACCAAGTTCACCTCCACATTCAGCAGAGTAGAACTGCCAGATAAGATTTTATCTCAGTTAATACTGGGCTGGGTCCTAAAAGTCACCCCTTATTCCTGAATTTGTTGCATTCTTGGACCTAATACTATTTTGATTTTTTTTTTTTTGCTGAGGCAATTGGGGTTAAGTGACTTGCCTAGGGTCACACAGCTAGGAATGTTAAGTGTCTGAGATCAGATTTGAACTCAGGTCCTCCTGACTTCAGAGCTGGTGCTCTATTCACTGTGCCACCTAGCTGCCCCTATTTTGATTTTTTTTGAAATTTACAGGGACAGAATGTCCAGTCCAGTTAAAATTCAGCCCAATTTGGTTAAAATAGGAGAGGAATGAGTGAACAAAGGAAAAATGTGTATTAGAAGGTACTGCATGGTCTCCTTGTTCTGACCAGTGATATAAAGGTAATGTCTTAACTTATGCATGAATTAGATTTAAATGAGGCAGTGTTGCATAAAGTCATCAGCCTCACTCTTTCTTTCTGATAATGGAAGTGATGTGGCAGGACAAAAATTAAGATGACTGGCAATGGCCCAAGATGCAATGGATGACCATGTCTTTGATAACTAACCAAGCTCTAAGCACTTAACAAAGCCTGCTGGTTGATCACCATCGTGGCCTTTGGAACAAATTATACTCACACTCCCATTCTACTGGGCAAAATCTTCACAAACTTGGAATTGTCATCCCCCTAACTCACTGATGGGTTTGAGACCTATTGGTTACCCTCAACCTGAGTTTAACTTATTTGCTAAGATGATTTACTGGGGTGTGGCTACTACGCATCTTCTTGGAGCCACAGGTGAGAGTTGGGTGACAAATGGGTACCCGAGGTAGATGAGCATCCTGAAAAGGGCTCAGCAAGCTTTAAAACAGAAGTACTAGTCTTCCAGAACACTCCATACACCCCCCCCACTTTGGTAGTAGAAGTCTTTATTTATTTATTTATTTATTTTTTTATTAAAGCTTTTTATTTGTATAAAATGTATATGGGTAGTTTCCCAACATTGATCTTTACAAAGCTTTCCATTACAAATTTTACCCCCAGTCCTCTCCCCTCCCCTAGATGGCAGGAAGTCCACTACATGTTAATAATGTTGAAATGCTTGAGAAGTTATGCAAGAAAAATCCTATCTACAAGAAAAAAAAGAATAAGGGAAAGGCAACACAATGCAAGCAAATGTCAATAGAGATCATGAAAATGTTACGTTGTGGTCCATATTTCATATCCCTCTCTCTGGGTGTATATGGTTTTCTTCAGTGAACAATTGGAACTGGTTTGAGACAATTCTTTGTTGCAGAGAGCCACGTCCATCAGAATTGATCATCATGTAATACTGTTGTTGCTGTGTATGATGATCTCCTGGTTCTGCTCATTTCACTCAGCATCAGTTCATGCAAGTCCCTCCAGGCCTCTCTGAAATTGTCCTGCTGGTCGTTTCTTACAGAGCAATAATATTCCATAACATTCATATACCATAATTTATTCAGCCACTCTCCAATTGATGGGCATCCGTTCAGTTTCCAGTTTCTAGCCAGGTAGTAGAAGTCTTACCACTTTTCTCCTTAACACTATTATTTCTACTGGACACCATCAGTAAAGATATACCAAGAAAAAGAACCTGAAGAGTTAAGCTGAATATTGAAGGAAATTAAAGATCTTTGGTGGATAGGGAGGGTTATTTTAGGTATGGCAGACAGCTTGGAAGATATGGAAAAGTAGAGTAGTATGAGTTATAAGTAGCCAATTGCTTACTAACAACGAGGAAATGAGGGCTTGTATTTCTTTTAAGTCGCATCAATAGATTTCTTTAAAAAGATATGTAGTTCATGTAATTTCTTTTGGAGCTTAGAATTTTCTATGAGAGAGAGGAAAAAAGCTAATGTGTTTCCTAAAATGAGAAATTCTGTATTGACATTTGAAATAAATATAGTTTTTCTAAGAAAAAATTAGTGGAGACAGCTGAATGGTAGGATTTCCCTTGAGATGATGTTTGGACAAATACATCTTAATCTGTTATATTATTTTCATACTCATGCCAAACCTTGCCCCCTACAGCATGCAATGAGCTCCCAATAAACCAGATTTTGTCCTTGAATAATCATTCTTAGTCTCCCAGCAAATCTACAGAAATTACATATGCATTTCTGAGTTGCTTTTGGCTCACTGTGACTAGAGACAAGCTAAACTATGAATTTTTAATGTCATGGATTATTAAAAACTCAAATTATGCCAATTGTTCCAGAAGTACTGTCAGATGTTGTGGATTGGGGAAAGGTATTATGAAGGTATAAAGAAGGAATAGGAAAAGTAGAATGGAATGACTGAGAAAAATCTCTCTGCAGTTGATGCACACTTGTCTAGCATACAATCTAAAGAAAATTCAAAGTTTCCCTTCAACAGGCAACATATGAATGGTCCTGAGATTAGATCTTACATTAAAAATCATTAAATCTGGGCTATGTAGCTGACAAGTTTCTTGAGGTAAGATTAATTTTGCAATTCTAAGTTTGCTTTCACAAATGATGCAGATTTTAAGATTTGATTTTCAATTTTAAAAGCAACTTGGTGAAGTAGATACAGTACTATGCTTAACTGCTGGAGGATCTGGATCTGACTACATGATCCTAGGTAAATAATTAAATTCTCAGTGCCTCAGTTTTCTCATCAAAAATCAGAGTTATTAATAGCACTCACTTTAGAGTTGTTGGGAAGCTCAAATGGGATATTATACGTAAACTCATTTGCAAGCCTTAAAGATACATTAATTAGGAGGCTCAAATGAGAGATGAAGTAAAGTAACTTGCAAGCCTTAAGGATCCATGGAAGGCAACCTGAAACAATGCAAATATTTGGGGCACTAGATAGGATCTAAGTTCAAATTCTTTTGCTAAGAAGATTGTACTGCCTGTATAATCTTGGGTAAGTTATCTGTAAAATGAAGATATTAAACAAATGACCTCTGAGGTCATTCTTGATTCTAGTTCTAAGTTAGATTCATGATCCTAAGTGTATGAATTTTTTTATTGCTCATATAAAATATGGATTATGGAAGATACTAATCTTACATGGCATTTGTTTTATTTTTATATGTACCTATTTTCCTGCCAACTTTTTGGAACTTACAGCTGCTGCTTCTCTCTCCATATCTGAATTTCCTCCAAATGACAAAAACAAAATAAAACAACAATTTTTTGTATATCTACTGATCTGTGAAATGTAACTACTCATTAGTTATTTGAGAATGTTTATGTATTTGTGACTTTTCTCTAGGAAAAGTATAGAAAAAGAAATCCAAACCTCTATTTCTTGACTGCATCACACCCAGGCCTGCTTTCATGGAAAGAAATCTTATGTGGGAATCTAAATCTTTCTCCTGATAATATCAGTTACTCAAGTATCTGAATGTGGGGAGTTTTTTTTCCCAGCAAACCAGAAGCTACAACATTTCTATGACAGGAAAAAAATCTTAGAAACCTTCCTGAGGCACAGAATATAATTATTTTTTATTATTTTTTAGTAATTTTTTTACTAAAGTTTTTTATTTGCAAAACATATGTATGGGTAATTCTTCAATATTGACCCTTAAAAAGCTTTCCATTACAAATTTCCCCCCCCCAGTCCTCACCACTCCCCTAGACAGCAGGAAATCCACTATATGATAATTATGTTAAAATACTTGACAAATCGAATATATGTATACATATTTCCACATTTATCTTTTTGCACAAGAAAAATCATATCTACAAGAAAAAAATCTGAGAAAGGAAGCACAATGCAAGCAAACATCAATAGAGAGCATGAAAATGTTATGTTGTGGTCCATATTTCATATCCCTCTCTCTGGGTATATATGGCTTTCTTCACTGAACAATTGGAACTGGTATGAAACATTTCATTGTGGAAGAGAGCTATGCCCATCAGAATTGATCATCATATAGTCTTGTTGTTGCCGTGTATAATAATCTCCTGGTTTTGCTCATTTTGCTAAGCATCAGTTCATGGAAGTTTCTCCAGGCTTCTCTGAAATCATCCTGCTGATTGTTTCTTATAGGACCATAATATTCCATAACATTCGTATAACATAATTTGTTCAGCCATTCTCCAGGTGATGGGCATCCATTCAGATTCCAGTTTCTAGCCACTACAAAAAGGGCTGCCACAAACATTCTTGCACATGTGGGTCCCTTTCCTTCCTTTAAGATCTCTTTGGGATATAAGCCTAATAGAAACACTGCTAGGTCACAGGGTATGCATAGTTTGATAACTTTTTGAGCATAGTTCCAAATTGCTCTCCAGTATTGTTGGATCCATTCACAGTTCCACCAACAATGTATTAGTGTCCCATTTTTTCCACATCCCCGCCAACATTCGTCATTATCTTTTCCTGTCATCTTAGCCAATCTGACAGATGTGTATTGGTACCTCAGAATTGTCTTAATTTGCATTTCTCTGATCAATAGTGATTTGGAGCTCCCAGAATATAATTATTTACCTAGAATCTTACAGCTAGCCAAATGGCAGAATTAAGATTTGAACCCAGCTCTTCCTGACCCAAAAGTCAGCCCTTTGCTTACCTCATAATCCCATGCAATGCCTTACTATACTGCTCCTACTGATGACAATTCAAATAACAAAATGCCTCTCTTTAAGCATTAAATTGTTAGTTTGACTTTTGACAGATATTTTACAAACCAGAGAAAGATAGCATAAGTGTAATTAACTACTTCTGCAACTAATTAAAAATGAAATAAAAATAAAATTGTTCAAAAATGATTATGTAAAGTCATAAATTAAAAGATTTAATTTATAAAATATCTTTGATATAGACAAATGCTTAACAGTAAAACCTGCCAATTCAGCAATATGCAAGTACATCTGTACATGGAATATGACATTATATATCACTGCCACACAGGATGTCATGCCCAGAAGTATTCTCAGCTAAGAAAGACGTTTAGAATTTGTCAGATTTGAGTAACATAATAGAGATCTTTCTAATAATTGGTTCCAAAAGTTTTTTTTGTTAAACTTTAACTGCTAAAGACATGATAAAACTATTTTAGGGAAACTTTTCACACACGTGATGAAAAGGATGATCTAGAAGAATGCTTAGGTACTTAATTTTTGTCTATCTCAGTTCCCTCATCTGCAAAATGAACATAATTGTAGGATTGCTACATGATAAAAGGAGATAATATTTATAAACTACTTTGTAGTCCTCCAAGTGCTTTATAGATAGTTCTTTTCTGCTCCTATTCCTACTACTTTCTTCATTTTCAGCTGTTTTAGAAGAATGGCCTGAGGAGGGAGAATGATAAATACAAGTTTGAGAAATGAAATAATCTGAAAAAGGTAAAAATAAAGGCCTGCAAAAGGGAGGCAAATGTTAACTCAGAGAAAATAATTCTGATTTAGGTAAGAATATAGGACCAAATTCCACTCCTCCATTTGCTAGTTATATGATGTTGGACTAAGCAAGCAGCTCTTACAAGCTCATGAAAACCAATTCTTAAATTTTCAGAGTATTTATACTTCAGAAATCAGTAAATGTTATAAACTGAAAATTCAATTATTTTTATTGATTATTTAGAATGAAGAAAGTGATGAAGGAAATGCTAATAATTCAGATTAAACTAAAAACATGTCCTGTGTGCATTTTGTTTTCAGAGAATCAGATGATAAATATTTCCAGCACACTCCAGCCTAATCCTTTGTTAGCTCTTTCATAAAATCACAGGTAATTTCTAATTGAAAAACTGTCAACTAAACAATTAATGAAAATGATAACCTTTTTTAGAACAAATGTATTAAACAAGCAGAAAACTATATAACAAACTTAAGCAAAATTCCTAACAGATATACTCGTATTCTAATGCTGTTGTTCATTCTTTTCAGCCATTCCTGACTCTTTGTGACACTATTTGAGGTTTTCTTGGCAAAGATTCTAATGTAGTTTGACATTTTCTTCTCTAGATCATTGTAAAGATTAAGAAACTGAGGCAAACAAAGTTAAATAAGTCAGCTGGCTTAAGGTCACACAGTAAGTATGTCAGGTCAGGTTTGAATTCAGGAAGATGAGAATTCCTGACTTGAAGCCACAGTACTCTATTCAATGTGCCACCAAGCTTTCCCTCTTATTCTAATAACTTTTTCTAATTCTAAATGTGTCCTTAGATCTTATTAAAACAGTAGTCTGCATTACTCACCCATATCTTGATTATTTTGTACCTTCTTGTACTGTATAGTTTCTTTCTAGCTACATATAACATAAAATTATATTAGTTTTTTTTCTTTTCTTGGTTGTCAGTCATATTACTCACATTTAACTTGCAGTCTACTAAAACCCCCATCTTGCATTTCAAATTTTTCTACCTCTCTTCTCTCCTCCCCTAGATAGCAAGTAATCCAATATAAGTTAAACATGTTCAATTCTTCTAAACATATCTCCACATTTATCATCCTGCATAAGAAAAATCAAATCAAAAGAAAAAAATGAGAAAAAAACAAGCAAACAACAGCAAAACAAAAAAGGTGAAAATACTATGTTGTGTTCCACATTCAGTCCCTATAGAATTCTCTTTAGATGCAGATGACTCTCAAGTCTGTTGGAATTACCCTGAATCACCTCATTGTTAAAAAGAGCTAATTTCTGGTACCTTATCTTGCCAGATGACCTTCAGAATTTTCCCAAGACAATTCAAATGGAAGATATTCAGTATCCTGGCATGACACTGGTATACAGCCCAGATTTCACAGGCATTCAATAATGAAATCAGCACAATGGCTCTGTAGACCTTCAGTTTGGTAGGCAGTTTAATACTCTTCTCTTCCACATTTTCCTTTAGAGCCTCCTGAATACTGAGCTAGCTTTTTAATGAATGAGTCAATTTTCTTTTCTATACAGACCATCTACATACTATTTCCATCATCCCTGAAAAGCATACTGCCAAGATGAGTGAACTTATCTACAGCATTTATAATTCTCCATTTAGTATACCTGATGGTCCCACATCTGGCTGATATAGTGTTGGCTAATGGAAAATCTGTTTTCTTGGTGTTTGAACTCAGGTCCTTCCAACTACAGATCACACTATGTATTCACTGCATCTCCTAGCTATTCAGTACATTGCTTACCTGGGTTTAAATATGAGCAGTAGGAGATTTCTGATGAACATAGTTACTGACAGGTAGCTGGTGAGCTCTGATGATTTGGTTATAGGATTGTAGATTTTGCAAAACTGTCCTTTTGTCTGGGGATTTCTCTGCAGACTTCAGACTTGACTAGAGACTAGAATTGAGACACCACTGCTTCTGGAATCTGAATCACTTTACTACTGCATGCTTCTGAACTTGTTCCCTACTCAAACTGCTGGTAAGATGGGTGGGTAGTGGCTATAGCTGAATCTTCCTTGTTATTCTACTCTGCATCTATGACTCAGAATGGGTAGGAGGCAACAAAGGCCTAGTATGGAACTCTTGATATGAATCTGAGATGCCTTCTTGTTCTGGGCTCACAAGCTTTCCCTCTCCATGCTGTGTGTTTATCACTGGGCCATGACCCAGCCTTATCAGACCTCTCTGTCTATCTCCCTATGCCAAACTGGGCTTGACTAATTTTCTTGTCTTTTCTTGGATTTTCCCCATAGGGATTTGCCCTGGTGTGTTTGCTAGCTCTACTTGGAAGAAGTTTTTTTGGGGGGTTGGATCAAGAATGGTATTAGAGAGAAGCTTTTCATTGTACTGTTTCTTGCTCTTCCAGCTATCTTGACTCCTTATCATATTCTTTCCTGTACCATAGTTATTTGTTTATATATCTTTTCCCTCCACTATATCTTAAGCTTTTTGAGTACAGCGTTTCTGATTTTTTTCCTTTCACCTCTTTTTGTGAACCCTAATGTCTAGCATGGTGCCTATTACTAATAACACAGGAGGAATTGTGATAAAGCAGGTTAAGAGTTGGGCTGAGAGCCAAGAAATTTTGCCTCTGGCATACACTGGCTATGTGATGCTGAGAAAATCATTAAACTTCTTGCTGCTCTAGATAACTCTCTATGACTATAAGTTGAGAAGTGCCAACCTACATTGGTAAAAGGGATTTCCTTACTAAGGTATTCCATATATTTATGAAAGTATAAGTCCAGTTGTTATCCCTAATAATAGTAATAATAATTTTTAAAATAGTACTTTTGACTTTGTAAAGCTCATTGTCACACAGACACAAGAATAGATTCTTGTCTTCAAACCCCAACTCCATGACTAAATCTATTATACCATCTTTCTATCAGTCGACAAGAATTTGTTAACTACCTGCCATGTGTCATGAATGCTTAGCAAATACTTATTGAAATGAATTATCAAATTTAATAGAGAAAAGCATTTGAATCGTTAACTGAGAGATTATATTTATTTTTAGCACAGCTAATAAAGTAAATAAATGTAGAAGAAATTACATTTTGAAAGAAAAAGACAAGAAGCTTCCAAAAGAAAAAAAGTTCATATATCCCTGGTTCTTTGTATCACCAAAGCTTGCATAATATACAAATTTAGTTTGGACAATGACCAATTTGTCCTATTTACCATTACTAAACCCTTTGCTTTCATTTCTTTTCATCTATAGAAATGTATGCCATAGGAAATAAAATTGAGACCTATGAATGGTCCAATAATTGATAGATATGTTTAAATAATGAGAACAAAATACATAGTGGGAGTGAATCAAGCAATAGAGTGAACTAGTATCCAGTGAGTGAGCATTTCACATCTTCCTTGAACATGTAGAAAGCAAATAAATCATACTCCCTTCCCCCTCATTCTGTCTCCAAAGCATTTGTAATCAGAACCATTAATATGCATTTATTTAAAGGGAAAAAAAAAGCTTCCTCACATATTGCCAGTATGACAGTGGTCTTCAAATAGAATATTTGAGAAATCACTAAAAAGACAAAAATGAATTTCATTTGCTGAAAGCCTGAGGACATTCGGAAACATTTACTAAATAAGATGGGTGAATGGGAGGAGGAAAGGAAGCAATTTTCTATATCACCAAAACCAAAATGCACAGTAAAAAGAGATAGTTTTCTTTGATTATATTCACTATTCCTATTAATTTTCTATTTCTTTTTCTTAGTAGAAATTTCTTTTCCTACAGAACCTATACTTATATACTATTTGGGTCAATTCAATTTCAATTTTTATACTTGTATTTTATCATCATCATCCTCAAACTACTATTTCAATTTGTGAAATTGTTGTGTTTTGGAACCCAAAATCAATCCTTCTAACTTTGGAGAATTTCTCTCAGGGCCATTATACTTATTGACTCTCAAACCATGATATAGATAGTACCTTTCTCCTGTTTTTCACAAGTCTATACATGTTTTCTGTATTGCACCAAATTCTCTAGTATAGAAAAAATATCAAGAAGTGCTTTTTGAATGTGAATTTCCATGCATTTCATTTTAGCCTTCCACCTCATAGTATAATTTTTGGCCTCGTAGGTAGTCCTTTCTACCTCCATCTCTAAAATGTGTTGCAAAATATCCAATCATTTTATTTAAAGCCTTAAATCCCAAAGAAATGTATTCCTTCATTTAAGATTTAATCCCTATTGAAATACATATATACCCACATTGGCATTAACAAGAAATTCCTTGCCAATCTTTTACACTTTGTTATGATTAAGTTTATAGAGCCATTATCATTTATTGAAAATCCGGAAGATGAGTTCAAATCCATTTTTTGACATTTAATTATTTTCTTTCTTTCTTTCTTAAGTGACTTGCCTAGGATTACACAGCTAGAAAATGTCTGAGGCTAAATTTGAATTCAGATCTTCCTGATTTCAGGGTGAATGCTCTATATACTATGCAAACTAGCTGCACAAATTTTTGACATTTAAAAGTAATGTATTGCTTAACCTCTATGTACCCTAAGCAATTCCCTAAGTTGTATCTGCTAAAATTGGAGTCAGAAGAGCTAGGCTAACATCTGTATTCTAGCATTTTCAATTCCAGTGACTTGACTAAAGAAGTCTTTTATGTTCTCTATGATTCAGTTTCCCCAGTTATCAAAGAATATGTCTTATCATGTCTAGGGTCCCTTCAAGCTCTAAATTTAGAATGTTATGATTTTGTAAGCCTATGATCTCTTAGGACCACCGCAATTCTAAATCTATAATCATATAAATCATCTTATGATCCCACGTCATAGATGAACTTTCCTACCCTAGCAGCTTTCCATTGTTGATGATACCACAGTTTATTAGAAGTTTCAAAAGTAAATATTTACAGAAGGAAGATGGAGACCATGAAGAAACAGAATGTTGGACACATTTAATAATAATTTGATCTCCGCACTTTTATCTGGGGTTAGGTGTGAGTATATCTAACATTGGAAAGCTTTTCCTGCTTTACATTATGGGCATTCCAAGTATGATCAGATACCTTTCAAATGCAGAGAATATTCCAGGATGGAATAATACCAATTTTTTTTATGATAGACACATTGAATAACAAATTATCATAGGATAGATAGAATGTATTTCATACCTGGCAGAATTTGTATTGACACATTGTATAGCATAAAGAACATTGAATTTAGGGTCAGGAGATGAAAGTCATAGCCTGCACTTTGTTGTTTCCTATCTCAGTAGTCATGAACAAATCTACTGACCTTACAGAGCTCTTAGTTCTATGTTTGTCTAGTACAAATACAGTGTCATAGAACTATCAAAAGGAGAATATATGTCAAAAAGTGAGACATATGTTTGTGTGTATGCATACACATGTGCATATTTGCATATATTAAATGTGTATTATGTGTAATATATGTGTTGTACACACATATATTTTAAAATTAGGGAGTATTTTACACTTTATAGTACCTAACACTTAAATTTTGCAAACCAGAAATATTTATATAGCACTTAAAATTTTTTATCTCCATCTAGTGGCAACTGAGGGAAACAATACTTTGCTTTTTACAGCTATTTATCATAACTGATTTTTGGCAGTTTAGTGAAAGGAAACATAATAAAAGAGCTCAAGTTCAATTTATTTTTATTATCAACCATGCATAATTTAAACCAAACTGAGCAAAATGAAGAACATTTGGGAATAATTCTATGATGAGAAAATTAAGGACAGCTGCATATGAGGGAAAAATAAAAATGAAGCAAGGCAGAATTTTCTGATTTTAAACCATTGGCTGTATCAAGTGCAATCACAAAAGGCATTTAATTTGGTCTTCTTTCTCCTCCTCCTCCTTCTTCTCCTTCTCCTTGTCCTTCTTTCTTCTTTCTTCTTTCTTTTTCTTCTTCTTCTTCTTCTTCTTCTTCTTCTTCTTCTTCTTCTTCTTCTTCTTCTTCTTCTCTTCTTCCTCTTCCTTCTCCTCCTTCTCCTTCTCCTTTTTCTTCTCCTTCCCCTCCTCCTCTTGTTCTTTTTTTCTTCTTGTTCTTCTTGCTCTATTTCCTCTTTTTTTCTTTATTTCATTCATTCTTCTTCTTCAATAGAGAAGTTCAGAATGGATGCCATCATATTTCTGTCCTAATGCTCTAATACACTAGTCTTTTCAATCACCCAGACTGACAATTTGGAAACATCTTTAATTCTTACAGCCCCTTCTTATCCCTCTATTCAATCAGGTGAAAAATTTCAACATTTTCACTAATCATATCTTTTGCATTTGTTTCTTTTGCGCTATTCATTTCACTGCTTTATTGGTTCCATCACTCATTTCCTGTCTACAGAACTAACTTCATAATTGATCTCCTTAGTTCCAATCTCTTTTCATCTTTTATTCCTTTGCCATGTAAAGATATGGAGGAAAATAAAAAAAAGACTAGAAAAGGAGGAAGGGTCCAAATTGAGAAGAACTTTAAATGGTAAACAAAAATTTTAATATTTCATTCTAGATATAATAAAGAGCCAATAGTTTTTACTGAGTTAGGTGGGAAGGCATAATATGATCAAAATTATGCTTTAAGAAAACTACTTCGACAAGTGAGTGGAGGATGAATTGGGATAGGGAGAGACTTGAAGATGGCAAAGCCAATTAAAAGGTTATCTCAGTAATACAGGTAAAAATCGATAAATATCTAATTTTCTTGTCTGTGTATTGGATCTATAATTAGAAAAAAGGGCACACATATCAGAGATACGAATGTAAAAAAAAAAAGATTTTGTAATAGGCTGGATATACAGGATGAGTAATTTCCTCAGTCACCCAGACCTGTAAGATTATAGGTAGATGGTGGCACTCTCAACATTATTAGGAAAATGAGGAAGAGGAGTGATTTAGAGAAAATATAATGATTTTTTTTCTTTTTTGCATGCTGAGTTTCAGATACACATAAGAATCTATTTCAAAACATCTAAAAGAAAGTCGTGATACAAAATTGGAACTCAGGAAAGAGAATTGCATGTCACTTTCGTCTGCATAAATAACTTATTTGATGGAATCTAATAATCAGATCTGAAAAGGCACAGAGAAAAAAAAGTCCCTTCCCCACAAATATGAGAGGCATATACAATTAGTAAACATGAACTGGATGAAAATTCAGGAAGAAAGATTGATGATTTATTATATAAACTGGATGAGAATCAAAAGAAAGGGCAGGAAAAGAATTTATCCCAGAGGAGAAAAATCTCACTTTTGTCCTTTTTGTGCAGAGAAGTCATGAAGTAGGAAGCAGACTGAGATAGGGCCATTAGCTTCAGTGAATAATATATCATTGGTAATTTTGGAGATAACCATTTCATTTGAACTTTGATGTCAGAATTCAGAGAGCAACTGATATTATCTCATACCTAACAGTATGGCTAATATGAAAGAAAG
Organism: Myrmecobius fasciatus; assembly: GCA_023553655.1. Taxonomy (NCBI): domain Eukaryota; kingdom Metazoa; phylum Chordata; class Mammalia; order Dasyuromorphia; family Myrmecobiidae; genus Myrmecobius; species Myrmecobius fasciatus. The sequence continues at coordinate 49,968 of JAJPUD010011572.1, forward strand.
GGGAAATGATAAATGTTAAAGAGGATGTGGAAAATTGGCTATAAAATTGTGCATACTTTGACCTAGTGGTATTACTGCTAGGTCTGTATCCCACAGAGATCAAAGAAGAAGGAAAATGACTTATTTGTACAAATTTTTTTATAGCAGCTCTTTTTGTGGTGGCAAAGAATTGGAAATTGAGGGGAATCCCATAAATTGGGGAATGGCTAAACAAATTGTAGTATGTGATTGAGATGGAATAGTATTGTAGTCTAAGAAATGATGAGCAGGAGGGTTTCAGGAAAAAAAAAAGCTTGGAATAACTTATATGTACTGATGCAAAGTGAAGTGAGCAGAACAAGGAGAATAATCAACTGTGACTGATTTAACTATTCTTGGTAATGCAATGATCCAAGACAATTCTAAAGGATTTGTGATGAAAAGTGTTATACATAACTAGAGAAAGAAGTGATGAAATCTGAAGTTAAATCAAAGCATATTTTTCAACTTCATTTACTTGCCTTTCTATCTATTCATTTCACTGCTTTATTGGTTCCATCATTCATTTCCTGTCTACAGAACTAACTTCATAATTGATCTCCTTTGTCCCAATCTCTTTTCATCTCTTATTCCTTTGCCATGTAACCATATGGAAGAGAGTAAAATGACTAGAAAAGGAGGAAGGGTCCAAATTGAGAAGAACTTTAAATGGTAAACAAAAGTTTTAATATTTCATCCTAGAGCCAACAGTGTTTACTGAGTTACGTGGGGAGGCATAACGTGATCAAAATTATGCTTTAAGAAGACTACTTTAACAAGTGAGTGGAGGATGAATATCTATCTATCTATTTATCTACCCATCGGTGTGTTTTATTTTTCAACATGGTCAAAACGGAAATGTGGTTTCCATGACTGCACATGTGTAATCTACATCAAATTAATTATTGTCTAAGGGAGGAGGTAGGAAGTGGGAGAATTTGGAACTCATTTTTTTTTAAAGGTCAAAGCTTGTTTCACCATGTAATTGGAAAGAAAACATTTTTTTTTAAAAGAAGTTGAGTGGGGGAAAAATTAGGTAGTAAGATGTACCTCTACCACATGTCATAGATGATTATCTCCAGTACAGTACTATTTTGCTCCTTATTCTGATACCAAGCTCCCAAACAGTCCTGGTATGAGCTTGATGCTCTGGACCTTCTGTCCCGTTCCCACATCATTAATTCTTAGAGTCTTTCCTGAGGCAGACTTTGTATCCTTAGAAATAATAACTCACTGTAGTGTGTGTCCTTTGCTTTGGGCACATTATTTTTCATATTCATCTTTTCTTTGTCACCACTCTGATGTTAAATAAGAAAGAATTTAAACACTGTATCACTATAGATGATAAAGAAAAAATTGGACATCACTTTGGCAGCTTTGTGGATATTAGATTGGAGTGAGGAAAGACATGAGGTCGAAAAAAAATTAGAAGGCTATTTCAATAGTCCATGGGAGGGATGATAAAATAGGGTGATGATTGAATAAGTGGAGAGGAAACACATATGAGAAATGTTAGGAAGTTAGAAATGATGATTTGAGATACACCTCAGATTTGGACAGAGATGTTTTCAAAGAGATAACTAAGATTACATTTTCTAAAACTCAAATAGTCATGAATTTTGAAAATAGAAAGAAATTAGAAATAGAGGGGGGAAATGCTGAATTGAATGGAATTATCTATTCTGACCCCTCCCCCAGGAAGTTATATATGAAAATGGGATGCTCTTGATAATGAAATATTAATGAGGTAAACACAAATAATTTTAAGAAGAAAGAAAAAGTCAGTGCCTAAGGAGAGAAATGTACATTAATAGAAAATTCATCCACCAACTTAGATTTTAAGAATACACACACACACACACACACACACACACACACACACACACACACATAATTCAAAAGAATGTCATGGTGTTTTAAAAATAGTGTTAAAGAATTCTAACATCCAAAATGAGTTGAGACTGAGAATAAATACTAAATGCAACAAAGAACATTTATAACTATATCAAGGAGCAAGGAAAATAATAGTGCAGCAGAGAAAATGAACACTCACATCCTTGTAGGGGACCTGAGAATCATGAATGTGGAGTGGAAAGTAATAGATCTCGGCCTAAAACAATGGGGCCAAAGTCAAACATGTTTCAATGAGATCACAGATTTAGAAGTGACAGAGATCTCTGAAGTCATATAACTCAACATCTCATTTTGCAAGGGAATTTGTAGGTGAAAAGATAAGAAGACTTGGCCAAAGATAAAGAGATCTTAAGTAATAGAGCCAAGATTTCAACTCAGCTTCTCTGATGTCCAACTCTACTATTCTTCCCACTATACTATTACTCTCTGAAATGAACAAAAAGGAGTGGGCAAGACTTGATGTTGTGTGTAGATTGAATAATGAAAATAGATGGTTAAGAAAAGGAAAAAATAACCAAGTTTCACTTTGTTTGATTTTCTCTATTGAGGAAACAGATATTTGTTCTGGGAAGAATGGAACAAAAATGGTTAATATGGAGTCTAAAACTTGATTATAAGCAAATACCTAGTTTTCCTTAACAAATTAAAGTCACCAAACTTCAGCAAATTATTTCCCAGGGCACTAAAAAAACTGGCAGGTATGACTGCTCAGGTATGACTGTCAATTATTATTATTTTTAAATAAGTGGAGATTGAGGGGGGCACTTTAGAATGGCCTTAAATTTTTTTAAAGGCAAAAAGTGGATGTGTTCGAGCTATGAAAAACAAGCCTGATTTTGATTCCCTATAAAACTAAAGAGTAAATTATTAGAGATCATTTATGAATATTTAGAAAAGAAAACAATGATCTTAATGAGCCACCATGGCTTCACCAGTAAAAACAACAACAAAAAAAGTTATTGAATTTCTGGATTCTCTTTTCATCTAGGGAGCACACAAATTTATTAACTACTTTAAGGTTTTCCAAGTACTTTATGTATATTATCTCCTTTAAGACTCATGATAACTTCAAGGTAGGCGTATCTCTGGACCCATTAATAGTTAATTTACAGTAAAACTACAAGATGATAGGGACATCACATTAAGTCAAAGAGATTATCAATAAAAATTATTGGCTTGGGCATTTTCCCTATCAATTAGCAAAATGATAATTAGATGACAAACTATTGTAAATAAAAATCAATATCAATGTTACTATTCCATTTAGCAGAGAAGAAAACTGATATTTAAGAAAGGTTAAGTGATTTGAACAGGATCAAGTTGACAAACATTTATTAAATACCTACTTTGTAAAGCATTTTGCCAAGAGCTGGGTCCCTCAGTTAAATATGAAGCTAGAGCTACTTGACTCCAGTTTTAATACAGTAGGTATAAAAGGAAGGTTCCATATACAACAGAAACATTCAATGCAGCATACTTTTGATAGCAAATATGTATAAATAACATGGATGCACTTTAGTTTGGGAATGGGTCAACAAACTGTTCTTTGCAAAAGTAATGAAATAATATTGAAATTTACAAAATGATACATTATAAAGGGCCACAGATAGTATGGGAACTCAGAGTGAGATATAAGACTCTTCAGACCAGAGGAAATCTGCTGATAATGTCTGGTTCAGCTCCCCATCTCCCTTAAGGGCTCTCGGCCTTCCTGAGAAGTCAGAAGGCAGTGACAATCTGTGTTGTAGTTGAAGCAGAGGGATACCAAGTGACAAAGAGTCATCTACATACAATAGCAACATGTTTTTTTAAATTTTATTTGCATAACATATGTGTGGGTAATTCCTCAACAATAACCCTTACATAGCTTTCTGTTACAAATTTTTCCCCCCAACTCCCCGCCCCTTCCCTAGATGGCAGGATATCCACTACATGTTAATTATGTTAAAATATTGGCAAATCGAATATATGTATACATATTTCCAAACTT
>JAJPUD010011573.1:7548-20648 GCA_023553655.1 Myrmecobius fasciatus
AAGGAGGGAGGGAGGAAGGAAGGAAGGAAGGAAGGAAGGAAGGAAGGAAGGAAGGAAGGAAGGAAGGAAGGAAGGAAGGAAGGAAGGAAGGAAGGAAGGAAGGAAGAAAAAAAAGAAACTTGGGGGGAAGTGAAAAGTTTAAATAAATGAAAACCAGAACCATTGACAACAGTTGGATGCTGTGATTCATATACGAATGAGCAGGGCTATTAACCAACTGTGTCAGCAGCTCCTTCAGCTGTCTTTCTTCGGGCAAAAGAGAAACCACTACTCAAATTAAGGCTTGGGTTTTTATTGTTATTGAGTTGTTGGGTTTATTTTATTTTATTTTTTGCTACTTTTCCATAGTCCATTAAAATCTGAGTCTTTGATGCCTTTCAAAATGTTCCTATTATATAGAAAAGAGACTTCATTGGAGGACATAATAGCAGACCACTAGCCCAGATATCCCTGTTGGGCTGGTGTGTGCTGAAGAGAGCAAGCTTGGTATTCTTTAGCATAAACAAGAGGGCAGAGTGCCATAATTGGTTCCTGATGTTTGCCCCAGCCCAGACTGGATTTCTTAAAACATGGCCGTAGCTTGTTTTTGTTTATGCCTATATTTGGTTTTTAAAGAAAAATGGGTTTTCCATCTGGGTTGGTGGCATTCCAGTCCAGCAACCTCAATTTTGGGTGCTTTCATCTGCCGCTCACCTTTCAAAGAGATCTTTTTCCTTTGCGCAAAAGTACTTCCAGCCAATATTTACTATGAAAGAGCAGTGTTTATCAGGTTTGGCTTTGTATATGGAAGCAACTCAGCAGCTGAAACTCTTTCCCTCCCCCTCCTCCTTCCATCTCTCACACTCCTTTTCCTTACCTGCCCCCTAACTTCCTCCCCCTCCCCCATGAATTTCCTGATGTGGATTTCTGGCCCACAAGAGAAAATTACTAGGGGTCAAATGAAGAGTTCTATTGTAAAAAGATGGCTAGCAGAAGGAAGAATAGGCTGGTGAGAGACAGGGGGGTGAGGGTGGATTTGAATTAATTCATTTCCCAAACCTCTGCCTGACACTGACCCAGACTATTTCAGTGAGCTGCTTGTGGAATGAATAAGTCAGTGGGTGATTTTAATAGTGTTCTTTGGCCAGATCTTGATGGGAAGTACAGACTCATGGGCAATGTTCTGGGCTTGATTCTCTGTGGATGGAGTTGCATTTTTTCCTTCCTGCCTGCAGGAGAGCTATCCTTCTGTAAATTATTTAAATTCAGAGAAATGAAAAGGGCCTCTTTGTGGGCTTTTGCAAATATAAAATGGATTTGTTGTTTTTTAAAGCCCCCAACAATAATAAAGCTGGCTTTTCGCAGGTGAAAGAAGGAAAAAAAGCCAGGCTGAGGCAAAAATATAAGCAGTCCTGTACGCTCGATTACATGAATAATTTAAACAAAGACATATCCCAAATGCTCTGAGAAGTCTCTAGACTTCTTAAACTTTTTTTTTACTCTGTTTTACAGATATTGCACTCAGAAGCCAGCCCACAGAGAACTGCCTCCAAATCACATACATTTTAGAAAAAGATAAACACAATAGAGACACAGAAACACACACACACACACACATATGCCTCCTTTAAGGAGATTGGATAGATGAAAACTTCTTCATTTAACAACAACAACAACAACAACAACAAATCAAGAGAAGAATCCTTTAATTAGCAAGATCCAATGATATAATTTAAAGTGTGAATTGTTCTCCAAATAAGCATTTCACATAGAGCTTCTCATAGTTTTTCTTACTTTCTCAATCTTCTTCCTACGTCACTATTCTATTTCATTTGGCATTATTGACTACCCTCTTATCCTGTGTTATCGTGTATACTTTTCTCCCCTGGATTTCATGACATGGACCTGCCCAGCTTTTCCTTCTATCTGTTGGCATTTCCTCAGTTTTTTTTTTTTGTTTGTTTGTTTGTTTGGTTTTGTTTGTTTGTCTGTTTGTTTTTTTGCTAGACCGTCCTCTATCTTCCATTCACTGAAAACAAGAATTCCCTACAGGTCTATATGGGCTCCACTTTTCTCTTCTTCTAGACTCAATTATCTTTTCCATTTCAAAGGTTTTCATTATTATCTCTGTGTAGACAGACATAGATGAGCAATTAGGGGGCACAGTGGAAAGAGTGCTGGGCCTGGAGTCAGGAGACTTTCTGAGTTCAAATCTGGCCTCAGACACTTACTAGTTGTGTGACTCTGGGCAAATCAATTAATCCTGTTTGGCTCAGTTTCCCCATCTGTAAAAAGAGCTGGAGAAGAAAATGACAAACCACTCCAGTGTCCTTGCCAGGAAAATCCCAAATGATGTCAAAAAAGAGTAAGCATAACTGAAATGACTGGAAAACAAATATATAGATGGTTGATGGTGTAACCTTGACAGAGAGTACATTTATCAGACTCCCACAGAAAGCTTTGGAATCAAGACGCTAGAAAAAAGTCAAAGTAGGAACAGTTGGCAAAGTAGGAACTGGAAAAAATAAAATGGAACATGGGCTGGTATGCAAGGTTTTCCAAGGAGAAATGTCACAGAGGCAAGAGGGACAAAATGACTATGGTGAGGAAGCTGTCTTGCTTCTTCTCCCTACTCCTCTACTGTGATGTCTTTAATAGTAAGATGTCATTCTTTACACAGCAATCTCAGAGGTGGGAAGAAGGACCAGAACAAAGTGGGACCAGGAACTAAGGGAACAGATTTAGTGGTGGCAGTGGGAGCTAGCCAGGTCTCCAGTGTCCAGTTTACCAGGACTGGAGCTGAAGGGGAATGAAAAAACCGCAACATCAGTCCCCCCCTTTTTTTTTCAAATCAAATGTTAATTATTTTTGAGGCAAATAGTTAAATGATTTACCCAACATCACACAACTATTAAGGCTGGATTTGAACTAAGGTCCTCTTGACTCCAAGGTCATTGCTCTACCCACTGTACCATCTAGCTTTCCCCAAATATCAAGTCTTAATAAATTTACCAGTACATCTCCTGCACCTCTTCCTTCATCTCCATTCACTAGGTTGCCACTCTGATTCAGAACCTTATCACCTTATGCCTGAAGCATTACAATAATTTCTTAATTGATTTCCTCATTCCCATTTTCACCTTTCTTTAATCTATCCCTCCCAGTGTTGCTAAAATAATCTTCAAGAGGTACAGTCTGACTATGTCATTCCCCATCTCAAATCTTTAATGCTTCCTTATTGTCTCTAGGATAAAATATAAAGCCCTTGTCCTGCAACTTGTACGATCCGATTCCCACCAACCTTTCCAGACTTTTCTCTATACTACTTTCCTTCATGCACACTATGTGCCAGCCAAACCATCTGACTTGCTATTCCCTGAGCTCTGCATTCCATCTTCCATTTCTGCACAGGCTGTTCTCTTCATGCTTGTAATGCACTCCCTCTTTCCCTTCTTAATTTACTCTCTGCCTCAGTTCTGGTACCACCTCCTGTAATCTTTCCCTCATTTCTCTGTTATCCTGTTCTGTGTCCTCAAATTACCTTGTAAGTATTTTAATGGAATGTTTTGTATCTATATCTGTCCCAGTAGAATATAAGCTCCTTGAGGGCAACTACTATATCATCTTTATCTTTGTATCCCCATTGTCTAGTGTGGTGTCTTGTAAGGTAGTCATTTTGTATCTTAATATTTATTACCTTTACTAATTTCACAATAAAAAGTAAAGTTTAATTTTAAAGAGCTATTCTATAAAGTGCACCTATCTATAATTTGTGTTGTGTGTGTGCACGTCTGCCAAAACCATCTTCCATTTAACTTACTCTTCTACATCATTCTGGCTTAGGATGGTAATGTCACTGGGAATAATTCCATATGAGCCAGATTTATGTGTTGTATATATCATGAAAGACTAAGGAAATTAAAGGAATGGCAAGGAGTGAAGGAGTCAGGCAACATCAGCTTTTAAAGTAAACAGCTGAGTAATAAACGTTTCACTGTTTTAAGATTTGTCTTGGAATGGGGGGTGGGGTGGGGAGAGGACTTTATAGATTACAGCTGTGCTTACTTTATAATTTCCTGGATCTTTACCATTTCATATGTAGTCTATAAGTGATTTTTCTAAAACACCAGGTAGATTTTCTTCTAAAAGTTTTGCTGCTTCTTTGTACTAGTTTCAAAATGAGGTTTTTGGTCATTGCAGCACCCAGAGAACACAGACAAATCAAGTCACTAAACATTCATTAAGTGGCCAGGCACTGTGTGAATATTTGTAACACAGAGTTGATGTGATTGTAAAAATGCTATCCTATGTTTGTCTTTATATGGAAATTTATTCACGTAAATACCTACAGACCATGCCATTGTATTCATAGAATCAGAGATCTAAATCTGGAAGGAAACCTGGCTTTAAACATGAAGAAAATGAAACTCAGGGGAGGCTGAAGAGTCTACCTAAGGACATACAAGTAATAATCCTCAGAGAATGGACTTGAATCCAAGTCTATTGACTCTAAAGCCAATACATCTTCTGCCGTTATTTCATAATTGCAGGCCAAGTTAGAGTTTGCCTCCTACTTAGGTAACATTGGGCAGGTCAATTCATATCTCTTGACCTCAGTTTCCTTATCATTAAATAAAAGAGTTGAGTGAAGGTCTCGTCTTGCTCTAAATCTATGCCTCTATGACTCCTGATATGCTTGTGGGAGCCTGTACAGGGAAATGTTCCATGGTTACTTTATTTCCATTTCTATTTAATTAAAATGTTATCAACTAAGTTTGCCCTGTGGCTTACATCAGTGTTGAAAAATTACCCATGCATATGTTTTGTGAATAAAAAGCTTTAATAAAAATTAAAAAAAAAGAGAGAAGAAGAAGAAGAAGCTTCAGACTCACACCTTATCTAGAACTAGCTAAATAGCTCAAGGAGGTCCATGAGCTCCAGACCTCTAATACTTTCTAGGTTCATCCTTGGAGTATTTTCAGTTAACGGGGATCTGCCAACATTTGTACCTCATGGGGAGAACTTCAAATTCTGAAGTCACCATACTGTGATGAAGCATCAAAATAGGAACTTACTATAATGGCTCCATGATGTCTGGTATATTTGTTTTCTAGGAACCTGCCTGAGTTTAGAAGGACTCATCACTAGATAAATCACATAGTGAGGGATATTTTTGATCACAATGACTCAAAGTTATCTCTCCTCAATCTACTTTCCAGGTCAGTTGATTTTACAATGAGATATTTCACATTTTCTTCTCTTTTTTTTTCATTATTTTAATTTGTTTTTGTATGTCTCATAAAGTCCTAGCTTTCACTTGCCCAATTCTAATTTTTAAAGAATTATTTTCTTTTGTATGTTTTTTTTTTTCATTTGGCCAATTCTACTTTTTAAGGAGTTTTTTCTTCCAGGAAGTTTTGTATCTCTTTTTTTATTTGGTCAATTATGCTTTTTAAATAGTTCTCTTCAGTAGATTTGTGTGCCTCTTTTATCAGATTTTAAACTCTTTTTATGATTTTCTTGTATCATTCATTTCTTTCCTGATTTTTCCTCTACCTCTCTAAGTTGATTTTTAAAATCTCTTTGGAGCGCTTCTAGAAATTCATTTTTAGGGGCCTGTGACCAATCACATTTTTCTTTGAAGCTTTACATGTAGTTGTTTTGATTCATTGTCTTCTTGTGAGTTTGTGTCTTGATTTTCCCTATCACCATAATAACTTTCTATAGCTTCATCTTTCTTCTTCTTCTTCTTCTTTTCTCCTTTTTTTCTTCTTCCTTCTTCATTTTTCTTCTTTTCTTCTTCCTTTCTTCTTCTTCTTCTTTCTTTCTTCTTCTTCATCTTCTTCATCATCTTCTTCTTGTTGTCCTTGTTCTTCTTTTCCATGTCATTGTTCTTCTTCTTCTTGTCCTTCTTCTTCTTTGAATTTGCTCATTTTTCCTCAGTGTATTTTTTCACTTTTAATTTTATTTTGAATTGGGACTTTGTTTTTAGGGCATAGGGACCACCATCTCAGGTTTCGAGTTTTTTGTGCTACTGTATTCAGAGCTAATTCTGGGTTCTTCCAAGGTGGTATGCTCTAAGGAGAAGTGTGGTCATTGCTCTTCTGGCCTATGCTCTGGTCTATGAACAAACACAAGCACCTTTTTTCACCCTGGAACTGTGAGGGGGGTCCCTGCTCCTCTTGGGCCCCATCAGCCCCTAACAGTATATTAGTGCTTCTCCTCCCCTAAACCATTCTGCCACTCAGAACTGAGTTTGGACAATGCAACAGTGTCCCACACCTGGTGCTGGCGAAGGGTCCCCATAATTTCTTTTAAACCAATTATCATGTGAACTGAGAGCTCTGATGTTTGATGCACATACTCCTAAAGCCTGATGCTAGTTGCTGAACAAGGCCTGTGGAGACTGAACTCCACTCTCACATTGTTAAAATAGACCCTTTCTGACAACCTGTTAAGTTGTTTTGGGCTGGAAAATTGTCTGTTTTCTCCCTGCCCTCAACTTTTGCTACTCCTATCGTTCCATAATTAGTTTATGCATGTTATTTTAAAGTTGTTTAGAAGGGAATTTAGGAGAGTTAAGATGAGTCCCTGAATTTACCCTGCCTCTACAATGTCTAAAATGCCTTTGAATAAATTGTTAGTGAGATGAAGGTAGGAAATCATGAGATTTTAAAGTGTTGGCATACATAATTATTTTATTAATCCCAGCATCATTTTTCATCATACTGGCACCAATGCAAATTTCAGTTCTCATGTCTCATTCATTGTGTTAGCAATGAACACAATTGTCAGAATGTTAAAATAATGAAAAAAGAAATGCAGTTATGCCAAATGTAAACCTGAAGAAAAATTTAGTACCCATTCTTTTCTTAATGAATTTTCTTATGCTTTGTGTAAGAAATTTAGTAAAAAATTATCCCAACGCCCAAATATTTAAGTGAATATTATGGACTAAGCTACTAAGTGTTTTATGAATATATCATTCAATCTTAACATTGGACCTTAACCTGGGAAGTAGGTGCTATTATACCCATTTTACAATTGAGGATATTGAGATAGAGGATTACGCAGTTAACAAATGTCTAAGTCTAGATCTGAACTCAGGTCTTTTTTTACTCAAAGCTCAGTTTCCTATCAACTGTACTAGCTAGCTACCTCTGACATAGTTCAGATTAAAAGGACATCCATCCTTTAAGAAATTGTTGAAGAAATTATGTTATAGGGATGTGATGGAAAACTGTGCTTTGAATTAATTTAGGAGATAGCTTCAGAAAAACTTGGTAAAATGGTAGTACTGATTCAGAGTGAAATGAGGAAAATCCAGAACAAATTATACAACATTGTTTAAAAAAAAAAACACTTTGAAAGACTAATCAATATAATGTCTAACTGAAATTTTAGATGACATTTGATGAAACATACTATCTACCTCCTCACAAAGAAGTGATACATACAGGGAATAAAATTAAATTACATTTTCATATAGAAGCAAAGTTGGGAGTCTGTTTTGCTTAACAATGCATATTTTTTCCAAGGGTTATGTTTTTCTTTTTCTTTTTTCCAGTGATAGGAAGTAGGGGTGAAAGGGGCATAGTTATGGAATTGCTCCCCCCAAGAAAAGGAAAGAAAAAGTCATTGAAATTTGTTTTTAAAGAATGAAAATTAAATTTTCAAAGAAAAAGAACAACAAAAGATAGGAGGCTATAAGGAAATAATGCATTTTTGAAAATCATGTTTGAAATTATTATGTATTTAAAAGGAAAAGCAAACTATTCATAAGATATTCATCATTTCCTGAATAATCTTATTTTTCTGTTTTATTTTGTATATTGACATGCTCATTTTACTTGGTGGTTATTAAATTCTATTTAAAGATTATTTTGAGTTGCCAGTTCCTCCCATAACGGAAAGCTAGGAGTAGCTGACACTGCCCTTCCCTCCCCATTCTTTACCAATGGTAAAGTCTTACTCATTAGTATTATACAGGTAATAATCTTTTTCACTATCAACCTCAGAGTATGATTGAGAGGAGAGAAGTGCTTGGTAAACTATAAAGAGATATCCAAATGTGAACTTCATGTATTGGAACTTCATCTGGTGCCCAAAGTCCCACAGTTCAATATAGCAAGTAGGATGATGAGATAATTAAAGGAACTCCCTAATCTGGTGTACCAACACATGTTCCAAAGAGTTTAGAAGATATCCTTATAGTTTAAAGATAGACTTTAGTTAATCTATTTATTTGAGAGACTAGGAAAGTGAAGCCCAAAGTAGAAACTTTACTTGCTTTATATTACACAGCCAGTTTGGGCAAATATTGGACAAGTGGGTTCTAATCTTGGTTTGGCCACTCTTAATGATCCTGGCTGTAGACTAACACCTTTGTGAGACAATTATCACAGTCTTCCTTGTCCTTTGGTCATTTTTGTGACTGAATTAGAAGCAGGAATAGGAGCAAAGCTTTGCACACAGCAGACATTCAATAAATATTTGTTTGATTAATAAAAATAGATGAAAGATCAAATATTGTGCAGACAGCTTGGCTATTTTTAAGGTGTTTATAAAGCATTTGAAATGAAAATGACCATTCCTTTATTACCAGGACAGAAACTGAAATTGGCAGAGAAGTAATTTGTCCTAGCTGCCCATCACTGGATAGAAATGGCAATTAAAAAAAAATTTCTGACCTAATAAACACCAAATAAAAAAAACATATTGATATACAAGGTAGAATAGGAAAAAATGGAATTATACAGAAAATGATGAATTTTTATATGTATGTTTTGCTTTTTAAGTATATAATAAATTCAACATCCTATTTTAAAAAAAACTACCTTTTTTCCTTGAGCATTCTATTTTTTATTTTTTTTTAAATGTACTTATTCTTTTTGAAATGTTTCAGTGATTCTCTTTTTTCTTTCTTTCCTTTCCTTTCCTTTCCTTTTCTTTTTTTTTTTTTAGGGAAGGACAACAAACCTCCATTAGAAAAAAATAAAGAAAAGATATAATCCTTGTAAAGTGTTGCATAGTTAATCAAAACAAAATCACAAATTTGCTTGTATCTGAAATTGTAAGTCTCATTTTGCACTAATTCCAAACTGATCCTACTCTGGTGGGTTCTTATGCTAGACTATGTGATGGGAGCTTCAGAAGGCAGTCAAGAAAAGAATATATGCGCATTTTCTCCCTTACAAGATGTTTGCTATGGAGAGATTTTTATTTGCATTTTATAGGCTCAGTGAGGCTCAGTGAAATCCACTGATTTTTTCTATGATCATACACCTAGTAATTAAGCAGAGGGATATTTTGATTCCAGTTTTTTTAACTTTACACCTAGATATCTATTTACTATCGCACCCTGTTGCAGAGATTACATACTTTTGTGAATAGCAGTGGCAATGAGAAGGATTGCCTTAGAATTCAATTCTGGGAAATGGTGGGGCCCCAAGAATACACATGTCCAAGTGGCATTCAAATCAATATTTTATAGCCAAATATTCCATTGTCCTCAGAAGTTTCACTTCCCTGCCTCTTCCTGATGTGAAGATGGTCCAGAGATCTCAAAGGCTAGGCCAGCAAAGCAGAAGCTCTTACAGGTTCTACCAACCCAGAGAGGATTTGGTTGCAAGTCTGGTGATAAGCAATGTCTAATATCCAAACACCAGCTCCTAACTGGGGAGAGGCTCACACTCAGAACGTTGACCATCATGAGATAATGGCCATAGCAAGCCATAAAGGCTAAACTCTAAGATGTGCCTGGGATAGTGAATCTCCTTGAAATGATAAAGTGTAGTTATAGAAACTTTGTTCCATGGTGCTGACATTTATGTCAGTCCCTGCAGTCTTTCAATTTTAGCTTCCTAGTGTTCCTCCCCTTGATAATGACCCTTCCCTCCTCACAGATTCCTCCCTAACCCATCCCCTGCCTTTGCTACTCTAAGCCCAGCTAGTTCTGATCTTTGTTAATTTCCTTTCCTCTATCCTTTCCCGCCATCCACATAGGGAATCATACCTTTGCCTATGATTGCTCTGTCTAGAGGTATATTTTGATTGCTAAAATCTAGCAAAATAAATAAATAAATAAATAAAATAAAATAAAAAATAAATAAATAAAAATTAAAAAAAAAAATCTAGCAAAGAGTCTTGGAGCTAATGGACTAGATTTCTTTTTGTGGGCCATGCCTTAAATCCAAATCACTCTGGCTCTCTGGTCAGTGATGGATCCTAGACCAAGTCTCATCTGGTCATTGTTTCGATTTTGATGGCTCTGAGTGAATGTAAATAGCTATGATTTCTGTTTTTGGCAGAAACCCCAAGGGTATTTCCTTCCCAGATTGATTTTTTTTAACTAGACAAGAAAGGCCATTTTGGCCTTCCTTCTTACCTAGCTTAACCACTGAATAGGCATTGCCTCAATCAAACTAATATCTGAGAAAGGCCTTAAAAAGGCCAAGATGACCCAATTATCTGCAATTATCTCCAGTTGTCCTGGATCTAAATCTTCCCCCAGGACCCAGACTAGAGGAGAATGAGACTAGTGATTTAGTACGGTTCTTCCTCACTTAAATCCAATTCACTTGCAAGTCATGACATATTTCCTTCCTGATTTAATGGTACTCTCCCCAAATGAAGAACAACAACAAAAAAAGATCTTTACCAAGTGAGAGACTACCCATATTGATGAAATCACAGATTTTTTGGAGTACTAATTTACATGATTCTCACTGATATCAAAACATAACCTTTTATACCTATCCCGTAATCCAACTCCATTATAAGAAATATTTACTTTAAGAATTTCTGGGCATTTGTGACTTTATTTTTCATCAGAAGCTATGAATACTTATCCCTTGGTCAAAAGAAAATAACACAAAAAATAAAATAAAATAAGGAGTTGAAAATTACCCAGAAATTTAATCTCTTAAAAACCATTTTTTACTTAAGTAGCTTCATTTCATGACTGTAGATTCTCTGCCTCTGTATATCTTTCTGAGATCAATTTTCTTTGAAAGACTTTGTAAAAATGTGTAAGTTGCAAAATGATTTCAAATAAGATTTTAAGTGGTGGATTGAGACTCTCTAATGCCCTTTGGTACCAGGTATCAACCTCAAAGTTCAATCTAAGAAAGACAAGAAAAATTTAGGTCATATGTGTGGAGGTTGACACAGGACAGCCTTCTCCCCAGTCCCCACTTGATTGAACCAGCTAGAAGGATTGGCCATATAAGTCATTCTCCTGAATTCCTAAAACATTACTGGAAATATCTTATGGGAAACAAATAAATGCTGTGTTCCTATCTTCCCTTCTTTGCAATCTTTCTCAGTCTTATTTCTTCCACAAGAATGGAGTAGTGGGATTAAACTCACACAGAAACTGTACTTGAGTATCCCTGTGGTCCACATATTAACTTAGTTTTTAAGCAATGATATCAATGTTTAATTGGATTTTTTATTTATTTTGTTAAATATTTCTCAGTTACATTTTAATCAGTTACATTGTCCACACTAGGGAGTGAACCACACATGGCAGACAGCATGTTTGACATCTCCCCTACATTATCCTCCCTCTGTTCTAACCAGTCAACACTTGTCAGTCATCTGTCCTTTGGTACTTGTGGCAGGGAGGTATTTGTGGGTACTTGTGGGTAAGGTGAGGGTATCAGAGAAAGGAGCAACTTTGGCTCCCATGCTCTAGCCCTGGGATACCTTGAGTTGTAAAAGGAAAAGCTTTTCTGCCTAGAAGGAGGACAACCCAGACAGGCTTCATTTCTCTAAACTTCAGTGTCAAAGAAAAGTACACAATAATAACAATGGAAGTAGAAGGAACAACAGTGAAGCTATTGAAATAGAGTGCCTTAAAATTATAAAGCTTAAACTAAGAAGAAAAGTGAGAAAACAGGCAACTCTCCTTTACAGAGATGTAGGACATTATATATAATATTAATACTTTTCCAGTATGTTGTTAAGATTTGCTTAAAATTTTCCCCTTCCTTTCAAAATGTTTTATTAAAAAAGATGACCTTCTGGGAAGGGATGATAGGAGGGACACAGCAGAAAATTTTGTTGCTCAGTTATGCCTGACTTTTCATGATACCATGGAACATAGCATATTGATGCTGTTTGTGGGATTTTTTTTGGTCTGTTTTTGTTTTTAAAGCAAAAATACTGGAGTAGTTTTGCTATTTCCCTCTCCAGTGGATTAAAGGAATGAGAGGTTAAGTGACTTGTTCAGGGTCACACAGCTAGTAAGTAAGTGTCTGAGGCTGACTTCAGGGCTGGTACTCTTATCTACTGCACCACCCAGTTATCCTTTGACTACTAATTAACATGATACTATTAATTTATAGAACTGGAAGTATAAGTACAAGTAACTATATCCCTGAAATAGGGGCAAAATGTAAGATTGGAATGGAAAGAGAGGCAGGTAGATGACAAACCTGGATGAGTATAGTGAAAGGTTTTAAATCACTAATGAAATTAGGGCATGTAAGCTGAGGAGGTTGTAAAGTAATGGCTATAGTATTAAATGACAATCATAATGATCACTTAACCAGTTTCTCTTCAGGTTTTCTTCAGGTAGGAGATAGGAGAAGGGAGAAGAAGAATCTCAGAGCTAATCTTGTCAAAGCCTACCATTTCTGTAGCAGAACTACTTCCTTTTAAAAGAAGGGTCTCAAGAGAATGAGACAGAAGAAAATAGGTTCAGAAAAGATTTTCAGTTGAATTCAATAATTCCATTTGACAGGAATTTCTGAAGCCTCCTGGGGACACAGAACAAAACAGACAAACAGTCCTTGCTCTCAGGGAGCTTCCACTCTCTGGGAGTGTACAACATGTAAACGAATAAGCAAAAATGGAATCATTTGAGGTGGGAGAACACATGAAAAGTAAGGAGATCAAGAAAGACTTCCCAAAGGGGTTGGCACCTGAGACAGCCCTTTAAAAGACTTCAGCTCTCTAGGGATGTCCATAATAAGGGGAACACAAATACATATTAAATAGAATAAGACCCAGAGTTCAATTGTTCTGTCACACAGGAGTTTCATCTCTCTCTCTCTCTCTCTCTCTCTCTCTCTCTCTCTCTCTCTCTCTCTCTCTCTCTATCTCTCTCTCTCTCT